>VZRL01000255.1:0-37594 GCA_013397895.1 Origma solitaria | reverse complement strand
GGGTGGGGGGGGGAGGTAGATTCAAAATATTGAATTTGTCATTATCTAAAGCAAAAACTAAACAACTCATCAAAAAACTTAGTACTTTGCCCAAAGTCTCCAGGGTTACATGGCTTTCATGGAGAAGACAGCACTGACTGATACAGGAACAGTTAAGTGCAGTTGGTAAGTCCTGCATGGTCTGCCTACATTTGAGACTTGCTCTGGCTCTGTTCTCTGCTGCCCCGGAGCATAGGCAGAACTAACATGTGGCTTCCTCTTCCAACAATGCAGGCATCACTTCAGAAACTTTTGCTAGAAAACACAAATGTAAATATAAAAAGTCTTACTTTGATTTTTATTTTTTTTAATTAGTAAGATGAAACTTGTGAGAGATATCAGTTCATTTTGCTGTTCATTTCCCCTGGAATAAACAGGAAATTTGATTAACTGAGATAGTCTTAGCTTCATAGGCCTGATTAGTGAGGCCCCCTTTTATCCACTTTTATACACAGGAAGAGCTAAATGCAATTTTGAAAGGTCTTGCTGCTTTCTCGGCACCCAGACAGAAGGAGGAGAGGACCAATTGGGCACCAAAATCCATGGAAGGAGCAGCAACACCCCTCTCCTGTGAAAGTTGTCTATTTTAAAACTGCTAACCTGCAGCTCAATAACTCTGTCATACACTGCTCCCAACAGAGCTGACACCAAACCTGCACTCAGTTCTCTCTCCTCTTCATTTGAAGACCCCAAAACCATGAGGTAGCTTCCATTCAAAAGTACAGAGCACCCTTTACCCTAAATTTTAGCACCTTAAGAAAAAGAAATCATCATCCTCTCATCTTCCCACTATCCTCACCTCACTCTATAATGTTTGGCTGTTCAGGGATGAGTAGCTTGCAACCTCTTTCAATAAAGTATTCAGCAGTTTTCCTATGCATGGTTTCATTCACTTGGCAGTTTTATAGCTGCTAATGCTACTGCGGATACCATCCTTTTAAATAATGCCTGAAACTATTGTCATTTTACCCTCAGAAAGTAGCAAAGTTATGTGGTTCTACTGGTTTGTACATGAACACTCCATCCTTTAACCAAAAAGGGTCATTACATTGTTTTAAATAGTTTTTAATCCTGGCAAGAGGGAAAGTACAAAAAAAAATCCTGCTTTTATACTAAATTAAGGCAAAAGACTCCTGCAATAGTATCTATGATTTTATGTGGATAGGGCATACGAAGTGATAAAATAAGCATAACTTTAGTGCTGATACTTTTCATCAAAAGAATAATTCAATATGGAATGACATCAGCATTCTAACTAAGACTAATTCATTGGGTTTTGGCAAAACATCAAAGACATGTTGTGAACTGATTTTTCATTATATTTAGTTGAGATACCCAAGAAATATCTTCTGACTTTACAGATAAGACATTAGCTAGTAGGAAATGTAGGACAGATATAGACAAACTTAACAACCATTGACCAGCACCATGGAAAACTATCTTTTCTTTGTGGAAAATTCAGACTACTACTAATCCTTTAAAGAATTCAGCCAATCAGGTTGTAAAGAACACCAGAAGGGTTTTATCAAAATTAACCTAAAAACTCCGTACTTTTTCACTTTTTGAGGGGGCTGCTGTTTTTTACTCATTCAGCAGAGATATTTTGCTAAATGTTATTTGATTTTTTTTAACTGCGTAACTTTCTCAAATTCAGCTAAATTCTACATGACTGCAGGCAAGCAGTCCCTGTTGTAATACAGAAGAACATGGATAAAAGCAGGAGAGGAGGCCTTTAGGGAACACTGCTGCAAATCAGGGGAAATACATGTAGCTTGCCATGAGTTAAACTCCATGAATTAACTAACTGAATTCCAACACAATCACAGCTCTGCAGATAAGACTATAATACAGGCCCTTTCTAGTCAGAAATTGCTTCATCCTAACATCTCTTAGGAGTAACACTTCTAAGAAAATCCCCTAACATTATTTCATTGAACAGCTTCATAGAGTTAGCTCATGGAAAATACAAAGCAGGCTAAATCTAACCTCATTTGACTTCTAGAAACTGTAGCAGTTGTGCTCTTTGGGGCACCTTTTGCATTTGCACCAAGTTCCTTGGAAATTCGAGAAAGAGAGATCCCATATCCTCAGAGTGGAACTATGGAATAGAATTGAACCTGACTTTCAGCTTACATCTTTCTATAGTGAGGAAAATAAATGGACCACCACCATGTCTTTCAGAACCCACCACGTCGAATGGAGCACCAATGCAAAGCAGAACAGCTGCTGCTAACAAACAGCATAAAAGAAATTTTGTTGTGAGAGTAAAGTAAATCTAAAAAAAAAAAAAAAGAAAAAAGAGAAAACAAGCTGATGTGAACAGCCTGCTGTTCATTATCCTCTTGAGAAATATGTTCAGAGCATCACACTGCCATAGATATTGAAGAATCAGTAATGCTTTGACATGTCTCTACATTATACTGCTTACAAAACAAGCACTGTTCTTGATGCCAGTGAAGCCTGGAATTACATTTCCAATTATTCACTTTGTCTACCAGAGAACAATAAGGTAAAAGCTTATTACTATAAAGCTTGTGCAGAACTAGTATCTTGTGCAAAACTAAATCATATAACTACACTATTATTTGTGCTATGGTGCTACATAGTCTATCAAGTACAGCTACACTAATGCAAAGAAAACCAATCCATCTACTCTCTGTAGTTAATTCATATAGCAAAAAGTCTAATCTGCACATTTTGGTATGCATTTTACTTTTACCCTAGAATGTATTTGTAAAACAAGCGTACATGTGAGCTGATATGAGAAACAAGTTTGCATTCATTTGTGTTTGATAGATGTGCTCCAAAGAACTGAGTCAGTGTATGGAGCAGGAGCACTGCTCATACACATCTAAGCCTGGCTGTAGGCAATGGAGGTGATGGTGATAGTACCATGGAGCAGAGGGAACATTACTGAGCCTGAGTGATACTTTCCTGTACACATAAAATGTGTGCAGCAGTCTTTAAAAATATCTCAGCCCAAAAGAAGGAAAAGATGTCTTCAGCTTCTAAGAACACAAGCAAGTACTCCAGAAAGTGGATAAAGGGTTGCATGATTATATGCTGTTAGACACATGCACAAGTTTCCCCCTGGACTCCTAAAACAGCTGTTATATATCCTCCCAATATTCACTCCCATGATCTCTTAAAGTATATAGGAAAGTCAAAACTAATGAATGCATCTCTATAAATGTTATATGAGGAAAACTTTACTGTATAAATACATGATCCATCCACATTATGAACACAACACAGTTCTGATCTCATCTTTAAGAAATACACAAAACTGGAAAACTTTCAGAGCAGGGCAGGAAGGAGAATCAGGTTCAAGACCAGTTTCTCTATGAGGAATTGCTTTGTAAGCTAAAGTTTTAGTTTGGGAAAGGGAATATTGATGGAGATAAAAAAGAAAGCTGCAAAATCATCAGTGATCTAGAAGGGGTGGATAGGATTCAACTGTCCAATGCCTCTTCTCCTATCAGAACTACAAATGAAGCTATTAGGAGTCTGCTGAGAAAAGGATTAGGATTAGGAGAAGATGGTGGTCCCACACGTAAGGAGTAGAAGATCTGCAGAGCTCCTGAGAGATGACCCAGTGAACACCAAAAACGTACAAAGCTGCCAGGGAGGCTGCTCATGTGAGAGGAGTCCTTTGCTAAGGGACACACAGGAATCAATCCACCCCAGGAGGCACCTACGCTGAAGCAACTAAATGCAAAGAAAATATAACAGGAAAGTATTTCAAATGCTTGGCCAGCTTTTGCACTTTCCTAGACAGTGATGTAAATGGGTACTTATAAACACAGTGGGATACTGGATGTTGAACTAAATGGGTTGCTGGTCTAAGCCAGGATGGCTCATTTTATTAGGATGAGAGAAGGAAAATGGACTTTTTCAACATTAAAAAAAAAAAAAATAGCTTGATTAACACTTCACTTCAGCAAAGATAAAATGCATCAGTATCTATCCAGACTCCTGCTCTTTTTTAAATTTTTTTTCCATCAAAATGTCACCAGTATTCAGCTTAAACACCCTTCTGGTTCAGAAAATCAACATTTCACAACCACATCTTATATTCAGCTCCTATTGTTTTCAAGGGCTCAGCAGTCATGAAATTCTGACTACAGGATTGCAGAGGTAGGGAGGCAATGAAATTATTTTCTACAAATGTACTAGAAAAAGAATCATTATAAAGATTGTAACAAAATAGGAGTTATTTCATCGTGAATCTCTACAAGCCTCAAGTGTTCTCTGGCTACCTTCCTTCAAACAATATGTTGTAATCCTGCACTTTAAGAGCCTTTCTCAAAACCATTCCCCAGGATTGTTTCCTTTCTGTCAAAGAGCATGCAGGACTCTACATGTCCCAGGCTATAAGACAATTCATTTCCTGAGAGGGTTTAATTCAATATAAAGAAGCATGGATAAGATTTCTGCATTTTTCATCTCTCAATAAATGCTATAAAGATTTTTTTTTTTTTTTTGGTAGCATTTATGTAGCAAAAACTGTGCTTAGGATCTTTCAATCTGCCAATTGTGTAAAATGATGGTGTGGAATATTAACTACTTGGAATAAAATCATTAATTGTTTTGTTAACAAGATAGCCATCAGCTACCTGGACATCATGCCAGTGGATTGGCATAAAATAACGCTTTCAATGGGCTGGGGAGAAAGAAACAAGAGAAATAGTCAGACACTGTTCTAATTACTTCAGTATTAAAATAACTGCAAAGGGAGATGAGCGTGAGTCATTTTCTTTGGGGCCAAATTTTTCTAATTTTGAGTCACGTTGAGCAATATCGTGCTGCATGTGTGGTTCTGCAGAAATCAATGCAATTCTCATCAAATATTATTCAGTGTTAATCAGAATATCTACAGCTGGCTTGTAGAGTTTGAAAGTGAATTTTGAAACTAGCTTGGGATGAAGAAATACATCATGGCATGGATAGAAGACTTTTCTCATTCCAGGGCTGGCATCAGAGAGGGTTCATATCTCATTCCTATCTTTGCCCTTGCTTTCTAAATTGCAGATTATCTCCCAAGTTTTCACATGATTGAGATCATCTTTCACAAAGAGCAACGCCTCCTCCTGCACTGAGAAAGAGACTCCAACACACTTGATTTTGACATCTGGGGAGAGGTGAAGAGTTGAAAGGGGAAGCTAACCAATTTTTAAGGGATCCTTGGAATCTGTAGACTGTTAAGCACATGCAATTCCCAAGAATATTGGAGGAGGGAAAAAAAATACTGGTTATTTGATTTATTGTAAGTACTTGGAGTTCCTGTTCGTGCTAGAGACAGGGAGATTATTTCTTCATGTATGAGCTGAAGTAATTGCTGATTCAATAGAAAATCACATAGCATTTACCAATAGGGAAAAGTAGCTAACACTTGTCGATATGACACAAGAGTTATGTCAAAAAGGTCTGATTTCCTTCTTTAAGATAACAGCATTGATAATGATCTGTGCTGGAATGATGTGTCCACTTCTGGGATCAATGCTTTCTAAAGGCATTAGGAAAGCAGAGAGACTACAAGAACTATTTGAGACTTGGACAAAATCCATTACTGTGACAGATCAGACAAGATAGATCTTGATAACTCATTTGAAAAAGTACATTTAGAAAAGATTTGATTATAGTGCACAAATACTACTCAGGAAAGAAAACGTCAGATAGGAAAGGCTGTGTAATATGCAGAAGGAAGGCTATGAGGATCGAAAGCTGAATCCTAAACAAAACTTATCTAAATTAAAAATTAGGCATCACTAATTAATTATAGGGAAGAAGGATAATTACCGCAAGAACATTTTTAAAAGAATCTGAACACTCTACCCGACTGTACACCGTTACAACAACATGCTACTTCTAAAGCTAAGGTGTTGGCCTTGTAACAGCAGGGTAGCAAGATGATGCTGACTGAACTATGATAACAAGAAAGTAGTCAATTAGTAGTCAATTCTGGTCTTAAAATCAGCAGCAAATAACACGAATAAAAATTTAGAAAGCTGAAAAATGTGTTGAATAATTACTCTGCAGACTTAATGGAATCTCCACTCACCTGCACAAGTGTTGCTATTGAAATACCACAGTGTTTAGGAGAAGAGTCATAGCCTGAAGAGCAATCTGCTGTAGTAATGCAAGACAGAAAAAAAGCAAACAAAAATGTTTTGGTTGTCTTTATGCTAGAAGAAAATGTAAACAAGTTCCCAGATACTTTGCAGTGCTCACCTTCAGAACAACAGAATTACAAATAAAAAATGAAATAACTTGCATCCTAAAGTCTTTTCAATGAATTGATGCATCTGACTGATGGTTCTTGATGGATGTACACAGGAATGGAAAGTACTTCAAACAGAATTTGAGTCTTTCTAAAACTCAGAGAATTGAAAGAGGAAATTTAAATAGACAGCTTTGACTATATGTGACAAGATGCAAAAGGAAATTACATGGAAAGTCATTTCACACACCCCAGGTTTAGCACTTGAAGTTTTTAATGAAGTTGTGTCCAATTTTATTTTAACAAGACAACATATATGCACTATTTTAATGGAATTTACTGGTGGGAAGTGATTCCAGAAGACACTTATTAGACCTTGCCATTGATTTATATTTTGATTATCTGAAAACAATAATTTCTATGCTTGTGATAGCTTGAAATGTCATAAATGTGACCTTTTTATTATTGTTAAAATTAATCCTTCCTGATAGCTGTGATAAGAGGACACTGGGTATTTTTCTTCTTTTATTGCTATCATACCTCATTTTTTAAAAGAACACTCTTCATCATCTGACAACAAAAAATAGGATGCCTTTGCTCTTCAGGGCAGAAGAATGAGGGTTGGACTTAAAAGAGAAGCTAACGTTTTTATTTGGTATTTCTCCATGAAAAAGACTTATGGAGCATGGCTTTAGCCCCATTTATTTAGCAGCTGCAAAGGCTGTGTCTCTTTAAAAGCCAGCTAGTATCAACTCATTCTTGGGTGCACGAGATTCAAATAAAAATGTAAGAACTTTGTTTATTACCTCTCTCATTAAAAAGTAATGTTAAATATCTTTATGTGCATTGAATAAAGATAATGACGGCAAAAAGCATTAGCTGAACACAGGGATGTGTGCACTGCTTCTTCAGGGAGCAGTGTATGACAGACAGGCACAGATTGTTCACACGCAAGAGCAGCACCTCACCCATGGACCACGTCTCAGAGGGAGGAGGTAATTGCAATGTCTGCAACACTACACAACGCAGAACCAGATTGGAATTTCTGCCATATTCGATATAAACTACTATAATCCGTGAAAACTGAATGGAAGTTGGATGAAAACTAAACTCTTCAAGAATTAGAGATGACAAAGATGTTCCTGAGCCACAGAACACCTCAAAAGCATAATAATGACCATTCAAAATGCTTTAATCTCTGGATGTTTCTGCACTTCTCTTGTGCCTGCTGTGCACAGATTAACACTGTTTGGCTACCATTTCCTTCTGAGCTTCCTACTAAGTTGTGTAGAGTATCCTCTGCCATTTCAGCACTACAATTTACCAGAAGGCTCCATGGTGTTGGCTCGTCAGTGGCCTGATTCACTAAGCAGCCTGAGCAAGTTGTAGCTTTTGTAACTTTGTCAGTGGCCCATTTATTCCAGCACTTTGCCGTGCCAGCAGGACTGAAGAGCTGCTTCCTTTCCTACACCTGTAGATGCCATAGGAAATGCTGTGTTGCAGACTTCCAGGACTGCATTTTGTTTAAAGACCTACACATGATGAATAAACATAGATTCTTATCCCTTGAAAGTCACCTTTAAAATAAGAGTAATCAACATATTTCTGTGACTGAGGTTTTTCCTGTTAGGCAAGACTTAGCAAGATAATGTGCTGCCTAGCTTGCTATTGATTCAGTTTGAAATCTAGGTTATTTTCCAAAGGTTGGTTCCACATGGACCGATTTACTATAGAAAAAAATTGCTTTTCAGTTTAAGGAGTACATATAACACAGTGTATATGACTGTGATGTGCAGTCTGAAGTGGAGGAAAGCTATCCTTTGCGCAAGTAAACCCATCTTATCAAATCTGTCCTACAATAAACCAAGATGCAGGGAGTGATGGATGAGAAATCATTTACTGCCAAGATAACCTCAGCCTGACTGAGCCTTGCAAACTGCAGCTCCAAATTATTTATCAGACTTTACAGAGTTTGTCCAGAATTTGACAAATGTAGACATGTTAGGCAAAGCTCTGATTGCTTCAACTGAAATCTGTAATCACATATATTTATTTTTTACTTCATCTGTTTTGCATCCTGCTGCCTCTCTGCTGCTTCTGCTAAAATGAAAAAGTTTAAAAATTGTGTTATGAAAAGTTTATATTTTCTGTCTCCTGTTCTTGAGTAGTAAAAGACATCATTGTCTAATCAATGGAAATCAAATTTCGTATCCATGACGCTACCGACATTTTCTTAAACATAGTTCTCTTGTATTCATAAACAATTCCAGTGACAGACAGTTAACATTTTCTGATCATTATCTGCCATTACCTACATTTTTCAAACTTGTTTACAGAATTGCTTTTGAAACTTCAAGAAATTGAAATAAGGTTTTTCCCTATCAACACAAAGCATGAGGAGTCATCTGCAAGAGAAGCAGTAAAGCTGCAGCATGACAGAATAAAACTCAAGCAACAGAAGGCTATTGATGGCTTTAAAATAAATGCAAATACCTATTTGAAGAATTAGTGTTTTTCTTGTTTATATATTTTCTTGTATTGTATATTTATAATACACAACTGCAATTTAGCTGAATTAAAATTCAGCAGAATCTGTAGCACATGTATTTTCTGTACAAGACAATAGAAGTCCTTGAAATCTATGCACATCAACACTTAGAAATGTGGACACATAAACGGTGTTTTGTCAGCAAAGGAAATCGTTGTCTATTCTATAACGCTGTCTGAGATGCAGTAATGTAAATGTTAAATGGGAAATGTCATTCAAGAGGATACAGAAATACGAATCACAAAGTTATGATCTCACTACTCATGAAGGTACAAACCGGAGATAACAAAGAAATGTCAAATTTTTGCAAATGTCACCCTCGAAAGGCTTAGTAATCTGAAGTCACTCTTCAAGTGAGGATCATCTCCCCCATATTTTTAAGGACATTAGTGAAAACTGACAAAGTAAAATCAGAAAATTTCAAAGCATATAGGAACACACAGAAGACATTAATGGTATATGAAGAAAATTATAAATCGTTGATTAAGAAGGAAGCAATTCAGGTAACATGGCATCAGTAGGAAATTACATACATTCCTAAACCCCATAGAGAGTAATGCCCTTGCAAGAATGAGATTTACCTAATCAAGGGTTTTGAGATGCTTGGATGGGAAGTGTATGGATTAAGAAAAAATTACCAAAATATACTGAATTTTAAAAGAAATAACTTTTTATTTGTTCTTTTAAGACAATTTTGCCTTTGCCAATAGTAACAGAATTAACACATTCTTCAAGTCTTATCTTCAATGTATAGATATTTATGGGTTTATAGGTACATTCTTATCAAAATATACTGCGCATCAAAGCATCAAAATAAGAATTGGAGTGACCTTTCCTAAACATCCTTACTTTACAGATATACTGTTCCCCACTGCATAATTAAATCAACTGGTTGAAATTAAATCAAGCAATAGTGGTGCCCCCACTTACCTCATATGCAGTTTAATTTTGGGGAACAATCATTATGTTAAAAGGTTTTCCTGAAAAGTATGTCAGATGTTAGCTCAGTTTAATGTCAGTGCTCACCATCCTGCATGTTCTCTTCTTCTTTTCTGATGGTTTTTCTTTATAATAAAGCAGTTATAAATCATTGTCTGCAACGGAATTAAATCAAATGATGCACAGCAAGTAAAAAGATCAGTGCCATAAAAACTGGCAGACTGGAAAAATATTAACATGAGTACATGACACACAGACAAGGAAAAGTAGTTTTGAACTTCATCAAGAATACAAATTATGGCTTCATTGTAGCTACATGAATTTGGATCAGCCAAGATATTGGCAGTAATTTCTAAAGGGTGACACTTTGTACTCCTCAGTCATGAAAGATTCCTCATAGGACTGAGATAATGAATCCTTAATTGTTAGGTAGAGATTAAGTAAGATTAGGCAAGGAGGTTGCTCTAAACAGGCAGGGAAAGGTGGAGTACTGAAAACCTCTCATTGTTTCATTAGTTATTAAGGAGTGAATTAAATGCTGGTATTTGGGGCCCAGTCAAGATAGTCATTAAATTACCTGTAACCCTTTCCTCACACTCAAAAAAAAAGCACAACAAAAAGGAGCAACCTGGAGAGTAAATATTAGCAGAGGTACTAATGCCATGAGTTTCTTTTCTGTACTGTAATTGCTATCTATTTTAATATGATGTTTGAGAAGCAATGATCCATAAAAGTAACAATTATTTAATACTTAGATCACTGCGCTTCAGATACTATTCCCCCACAACTTCAGTGTGTTCTGATTTGTAACTCAGGTAACTGCACAACAGACATTAATCACAACTCAAAGAAAGTGAAGAGTTTCTTTTCACAAGATCAAGGAGGGAGTGCATGATTAAAACAAAACCTCTGCTTTCAATCAGCCTCCTGGAACTAAATATCATACAGCCACATATAAAATAGCCATAAACCTCTGCAAAAGTTAAATGAAGAGTTTCACAGAATTTTATCAATTCTGTCTTTGCAAAATGCATTAGAAAATAACAGATTCACTTTGATTGCAGTATTCTTTCAGATAAAAAGGTTTACAGAAATATGCATTACTCACTTCTGTGTGTGCATAATGGACTTTCCTGGATTCTGCGTACTCATAGTGGTAACCTTGTGAGGAAACTCCAAGTTATAATTTGATTAAACTCTTCACTGAAAACATTACTGAGAGGTAGTCACCACCTTTCTTTGAACTTCATATCACTCCATATTACTTACATTTAATTTAGCATTTTATTTCCATAAACAAAATTAATCCATATCTGATTAATTTAAAACGTACTCACCCTTTAAAGGATTAAAACTTACATCTCTCTTCATTATTCTCATCTCATTTTGTAGAGTATTTGGAATGCCTCAGATTACAGTTTCCTTCTTTGAAGATATGCAATACAATTACTGTATTGTACTATGCAATATTTTCCTAAATCATAACTAAGACATAGATGTCAAATAAATTAACACTGAATTGCCCTGCTTTTTGTTTTCGTTTTTTCCTTATTAGTTTACCAACAACAATAACCTATGAAGTGTCCCTAAATCATTAGTTTTCAATTAGAATTCTGTTATCTTTTTGATAAAGAACCTTTCAGGTGTAAAATAGAAAGTGCACACTCCTATGAATCCTAGCAGAGCAGGCAGGTAGTTCGTGGGAGAAAGGAAGGTGTGATTTGAACTCAAAACACTGAGACTCAGAAACAAGTGTGGTTCATCACAGTTAAACAATCAAAACAGGCTCAAAGCACCAGCCTTGGAATTCAAACTTTGGTTAGCTCCACACAGAGCACATTTTTATTAAAAGGGGTTGGTAATTATTTTCTTGGACTCAAGTGCACATTCAGACTATGGAATCAGTTCTTGCCTCCAAAGCGCTTTTCAACAGTCGATGAAAATAACACAAACATGGGTATCAGACTAAACCTCATAAAATTTTCACCATAAAATGATTAGCAAGATTGAAAAACATGATGGACTTAATATCTTCTCTCATCTCTATTTGCTATTGCTACAACTATCCTTTTCATAAGAAGTATTCAGAGGAGATTTTCATTTGGCCATGGTACACCACACCACACTCCCTGGAGACAGGGAGCCCCACCTTGGACACAGGGAACCTGGAGGTCATCAAACCTCCAGAAGACTGAAAGAAACTGCAGACAAAATAAGGCAGAAATCACTGGAGCTGTATGCGTCTAGCAGACCTCCACAAGAACTACATTTTGAAAGACTTGGAAATTACATAAATGAGGCAATTTATCCAACATATTTCTTCATGATCTCTAACTCTGGTCTTCACATTTATTGCTACAGTTCACTGATTCATAGTTATGGTTTACTGATTCATAGTTATTTGATTTCACAAATCCTTTCACTAAGCTTACATGCATGCAAGTCATGTTGGGCATCCCATCTGCAACTCTGTTCTGAGTTCATATACAGCCTGAACAGAAGAAGAATCAGAAGCTCGGCTGCTGAGTGCTGTCAGAGGCTCCATCATTCTCCTAACAAAAACAGAAATGTACCACGGAGAAAAAAAATTGACATCTCAGACATATTTAGAAGGCAACTGGCCTGCATATTCTGTCAGTGATAAAATCTGCTCCCCTGTCACGAATCCCTCCACTGTCAGGTAATCCTATATGTTTCTGCACTGTCTAAACATGGGTAAGACTCAAAAGAACAGTCAGCTCTTATGTATAGGATTTACTATATATAATGCATCTCCAAAGGGAAGCAAAGCAGTTGTGTGACAACATGCAGCTCTATCCCTGAGGGCTGAAGCCAGGAGCTGAACGAGCAGATTGGCGACAGTGGTCAGCCTTGCCTAGAAGAAGCTCCCCGACCTCTTTGAAAGCTTCCCACCTCCTCCTGTTGGTTTGCAGAGGTATTTTTGATCAGTTGACCAGTGGTATGCTGCTGCATTTTTGGAGAGCAGTCCTCATTTCAGTAAATGCTTTGAGTCAGTGTGCCGTGATAGAATTCCTCCTCATCCTGAACGTACGGGTGAGGTGGAAAGGCAGCTACTAGGATGCTGTCAGAACCAGGTGGAGTGTCTGCCTCAGGCACTGATCAGCACTGCCTGCTGAGAAGTGCCAAATGCACAGCAGGCAACAGCAGAAAAGACAGAGTAAGACAATCAGCTCTGAGAAATGTTTAATAACATAAACTAGCCTAATCACATAAAAACTTCACAGCTGTGACTTTCCCCATTCCACCTCATGTTAGACTCCAATGTTCTGCTCTGAATTTCTGCTTGCAGTGATCATTCTCTGAACTCAAGGTGCTGAGGCTGATGCACTTCAGCAAGCTGAAGTACAGCTTATTACTGCTTAAAATACATTCGTATTTTAGCATTGTGAGATTTGTGTTATTTTACATACTATGGGTTTTTTTCTGAGACCTTAGCACACACAATTTTCTTTACCTTATATGTGTCTGAACACACCAGCTGATTAAATCCTAGGATAACACTGTAGACAAGGGATACCCCAAAGGAAGTTCAAATCACTAAGCTAAAAGTCTGAAATACCTGATTTTTTTTGGTCCTGTCTTAGAGGTATAAATACTATGCCTCATCCTTTGAATGACTCTGTCAAAGGCTATGAAATGGCATCAATTGCTTTGCCTAACAAAATGCAGCCAAGCTAGTTATTTTCAGGTCCTAACTGGTAGCAGTTACTTTATATTAGAGGGAAGAGGTGAATTCACCACTCTGAGGTGGCACAGAAAGCTTTTGCCTAGATAGACAGTGCTGGTTAGCTGTGTGACAATGTTATTGTGAGTATTTTTATATTAAAAATATCCTTGTATTGTACCTGCACTTTAGTAGTGATTGCCACCCCAATTTCTAAAGCTTTCAAACTAACAAAGGAAAAGCTAGATATCATAATAACAAGGACATATAACAATCAAAATGCAAGATGCCCCTTTGCAAGTTAGGAGAGAAGTCAACCACAAAGCAACCTTCTCCAATACATTTATGTCATCTCAAAATAATCAAGACATTACATTTGTTGTTTTCCTTTCTCATGCACTGTCCCTGCACCTACATTTTCACTCAGTGTGGTAACCCTTCTGCTTCCAAAGCCATTCGGAATCTTCTCAACTTCTCCTTAAATTCAATCTTCAGATCAAACCTGAACCCCAGTCAAATTCACTGCTTCAACCTTCATTAAGTATTTTCACCAGTTCTCTACAGCAGAAGCAATAAGGGCTCAGCTGGCTGAGGTTGCTTTTTAGTTTTTGAAGTGTTCAATTATGCAGCAGGAGAAATGAAATGACTTTCAAGTATAAAGCAAGCAGCTTGGAAGAAAAGGAAAATAATCTGAGAACAGAAAGGTCAGAGTTCAGTTTCCAGGTTTTTTAATAGAAATACAAAGCACAAAGAGGTACAAACAACCGCCAGCAGAACAGGTCAAATATGTGTAAAATGAGGGACTGTGATAGTAATGTTTCTTACTTCATTTCTAAATGCTCTTAGATTCTTTCCATGTCAGCATCTTCTTCCCCTTCCTAGCTAGATAACTCAATAAATTGAACCTTTCCTTCCCTATGGAAAACAGTTTCTGTAACATAACTGGGGGCCCAATTCGAGTAAAACTGCTGAAAACTACTTACCTTGAGAGAAAAATTATGGACTTTGATATGGTGCTTGTGAGAACCCTTTGTATTTCCTGTACCTTTCCCACTCCATTTTTTGCATGAACATCACCCGCTTAGTATTTGCAATTCCATGGGGATTACAACTGTGACAGTAGCTAATCTAGAGAGGACTCTACCTTAAATGAGCATAAAGTTGCTTTTGCAGCTGAGGAATTTAGCTCACAGTTAGAGCAAGGTATGTTGTAAGAGCACCAGAGGCTCAATACTGCTTGCTCAGCCTCGGCAGGCTCTGAGGCAGACAGATTCCCAGCATGAACGAGGGAATTTCCAGCAGAAGTATAACAAAATGAAGTATGAGCTTCGTTGCTATCCCAATCACTCTGGGGGATCTCTCCAGCAGAAGAGGGAGAATACACACAGCCCTTTGCTGCTCCCTTCATGGCCCGAGGGACACAAGAGGCAGCACGAGAGAGATCGTGCTCAGGACTTGGTGGGAGTGGAAAAGAGAAAGCTCAGTGCTCGGCCGAAAAACACTCTGTGTTGTGCTGCTGGAATTCACAGCAACCGCCAACACTGTTTTAAGCTACATTTCTGAAGCACCCAAAATATGGGAGTTTCAAGTGACCTCTGCCTGCCCTGCAGCACCAAGCTGTGCCCCATGAGGAGAAACCCAGCCAGCCTTTACCCTGTCTGCACTTTACTCATCAGGCTCTCCTTACAGCTCCAGTCTGCAAAAACAACTTGTTTTGGATGTTGTGCTAAAGTGTGAACACAGCACTCCCCAACTGGGCAATGAAATACTAGCAATGAAAATGTAAGGCTGGAACTGGGAAAAAAAGGTCCCAAATTCTGCTGCCTCAATGTGAATGATGGGAAAAAAATTGAAATTTGCACTCCAAATACATTATTTAGACTCTGTTTGCTTTTTGTAATATGACTGAAGTGATCAAAATCTCTCATTTGCAGTTTTCAGCTAATCCTTCCACATATGCATTACACACTGCAATCCTTTTCATAGATGGGGTCTAATACTTCCTTTGTAATTCATGGATGAGTTTTCTTAATTTCAAAAATGAGGACAAATTGCTCCACTCATGTGGAGTAGTTATTGTCTTAAATAATAATCGCTGTGTCTGGATTCTATCACAATTTATTCTGCTACCAAGCATCCTGTTTTCTTATTTTATTGGAAATACCTCTCTCATGGCCTCTGTGGAAATGAGCAAAACAATACTTTTATACCAAATACGTTTGGGTTTGGGTTTGTTTTTTTTTTACAGTTTGTTCTATTCATTCTGCAGCACATTCCACTTACTGCTGGTCAGGCCTGATCTCAGAAATCTTTGAGTGCACATACTCAAGTGTGTCTGAGAAACAGAGAGGCATGTAATAAAGTGAATGTCCATGTATCTCCATAGAACAGCATAAAATTCTTTGCTTCATTCTTACCTTGTCTGATACAATCACAGGTAAACAAATGCATTAAAAATTGCATTTGCTGCATTCTGGCACTGAATGCATGTCACACTCCTTATTTCAAAGTAGCATGAAACCTCCTCCCCCCTTATAAAGCTGCATGGCATCAACCTCTAGATAGGGACAGTAGCTGTTAGTGCTCTTTCAGTGAAAATATCACCTTCTTGCCACCAGGTCTGTTCATGGTTTTCCTTTTAAAAATAGGTGTCAATTGTTCAAAGGCAAAAAATTTGTTAATAAAAGCCAAATTTACCTGAGATGCAAAGTTTAGCACTCCAGTTCTTCATACAAGATTGCCTTCAGGAGCTGTGAGCAGGAATGTCTGCATCATTGAGATCTTTCTTATTTCTTCCTATCTGAAATGATACACCTAGACATTTATTAAGGAATAAACAGATATATGGGAAGCACTGAAACATCTCTGGCCTGTAAAAGCACATTTTAGGCAATGCCATACCAACTGTAATCAACTATCTCCCTGTATTACAGTTCCTCTCTCCTTACATTAGGCATAATTTAATAAAGATATTTTAAAAGTAGCAGCACGTCTTGTATATACAGATAAATAACTCACGTTTTTTAATGCCTTTGATTATGTTTGGTATGGGAGAGTTGACCTGCAATGTCTTTCTTGGTGCTGATACCAGTTATATATGTTCCCATTAAAAATTACGTCCATTTAGGCTGAGCTAAATGAAACCTGACTGTTTGATCTCAAGAAATACTGTGACCTTTTACACTGAACTGAAGCAAATAATCAACATGCTGCTTTACATTCCCTAATTTTCAATTCTATCAAAAAGGCTCTGTGTTGCAAGCAGGCTTGCTTGAGGTGCTAAAAGCATGCTTATTTCATATTTAGATTAATCAATCTTCATTTCATGACTTTGTAGCAGCTTGATTAACATGATGGGTACAGTTTGGAAAGGAAACCTGGTCCTGCAGAAAACATATTGATGTGAAATCTAAGACAGATTTCATTTCTAACTCAGCTGCTCATTTTTCATTAAACTTCAGAAATTCTTTCAGATTGTGTTCTTGATCAGTAAAACGAAGATTATTTCATCTTGGCTTCACCTTGTTCTACCTTAAGTCTGGGAGTTAGACAAACCATAGAGCAATGGGGCTCTTGGTGCTGCAAGCACTACTGTTGTAAAAAGAGTTTTATTTTGGCTGGTATATTTTGATGACAGACAAAAAGCTGTTGGTGTCTATGGTGACTCTGGATTATACAAATGCCATAGTTTTTATCAATACCAGGACATTTTTACTATAACACTAGCAGCAAACAACAAGCTATTGTCTTTACTGCTGTGAAAAGTGTTTCTTTCTGCTTCCTCATTTCTTTGTTTCTCAGTTCACCATTGCTGAGGAAATATTATCCTCCATGCCTACAGTGAGTAATTTTCCTTGTGTAGTTTTTTCTCTGTAGTATTTTGGCAAAATTTTCTAAATTCTCTCTTTGTTTCATCCTCTCTCTGCAAAGAATATGTTCCCTTTACAAAACTGAACTCAGACAGGGAATTACAGAGCTTTCATCTGCTGACACTGGAAAAAATGAGCTCCTCAAGAAATATTTTCTACATTACTCCTTTCTTGTATCACATCCTCTGTGAATGTTAGCGTCTTTCAGGAGGAAGGAAAGGATGCTATGTAGCAGGCATTGTGGGAAATGGTAAAACTATGAGTCCAGCTGGGACCTTCTTCCCACTCTCCACCCTGTCAGGCCCTGGGGACCCCTTTACAACCTCCATAAGGATGTAGGATGAGGAGCAGTGATAGAGAGAAACCAGCTAAAGATGCAAACGACACATAGGGAGAAGCAGATGAACCAAAGAGTCAGGGATACAGACAGTCTGTAGTACTTGCAACAGCCACAGCTGGATTTCTTCTGCCCAGTGCTGGCTATACACAGATACCTCTGCTCTCTCTTTCACTTGCTGCAAGTATCCTTGCAGCTGTGCATTTCACATTAGATCTCTTCCCATCTTTTCCCCTTCCCAGCTTTCCACCATCAGCCAAAAGGCTTATGCACTGCAAAATAACTCTCTTCACTACTTCACTTCAACACAGAATTTACAAGTCTTTTATTTAGTCCTTTTACATGCTTTACTTTTACCTCATCCTTTATCTTTTCCCGGTATAATCTGCATTTTACCCACAGGGATTATCTGCACCTCTGTGCACAGGGAGATTCTAACACTGGCTGGTTTTCATCATGAACAGATTAAGCACAATGAGTGACATTAAACAGAGTACTGAAGGATATGGCAGGCTGAGGAGCTGAGTGAGCTGGCTGAGCACAGATGCTCGTGTGCAGAATGATGAAAGCAGCAGCCTCTCAGCCCAGGGGCATGGGAGGTACACTGCCATAGGAAAAGTCAGGACACTACTGGGCTATCACTCCCATCACACCATGCTGACTATTAAGAGTGCAAGCCAATAAATGATGGCAGAGCTGAGAGTCAGTAAGTGACCCAGAGGACTAATCTGATGATGTCTATCACAAAAAGCTCTGCTTGTACTGAACAACCTCACAGAAAAGAGACACCAAATGTGTCACTTTTGCAGTTAGTCAGTGCTTCCCTAACCAACTCAGGAACAAACTTCATAGCAATCCAGCTGATTCAGTGGCATAGCAATTGCTCATTGTTCCAAACGCAGATCCCTCACATGCTAACACAAATATACCCACTAGGATGATTTTTAAAATGTCTACCTCTTCTCCTGAGGGCTCACTTCCAAAGTTGGCTGATATTACTGCATAAACAGAGAGCCTTATTCTCTTCTCACAGACACTGATTATAGGCAAAGAGATGCCTTTTGCTTGAATGGACGTATTTCTGAAAATCCAGGCATTCATTAAGCATCCTTAACCTGAGTCTGATAGCTGATGTAAAGACAGGCAGCAAAAAGCGAAGTTTCCATACAGTAACAGTACTGGATTTTCTGTAACTTCTAAAGAAAGACCTGGCTGTATCTCAGCGAGTGTGTGACATCAATGTACTACAGCATCAGGAAAGGCAAACGAGACCTGGGGAGGTATAAATTGGGGTGTCTTCTTCCTCCAGGGAACATAATTATGCATTACTGTCCTAATGAAATTTCAACTGACATACTGTGTTCTGTTCCCATCACTCATGCACAGAAATTATGAACTCTAACCATAGAAAATGCAGAGCAGAACATTCACATGACATCTTAGGACAGACTGTTGAAGCACACAGCTTGTTCACTTCCACAAAATGAGGACTAGGGAGAATAATCCCACCCCAGAAACACCAGGAGGAGGGGAAATGCTCTTTTAACTGAAGAACAACAGTGGAATAAAATCAAGTTAATATAAACCAGCAAGAAATAATTTGGGGCTGGAAGCAGAAGTTGGCATCTGACAGTCAAAGAAATGCAGGTGAGCATGGCTGGGGCAGAGCACTCTACAAACAAGAGGTGTCAGGGATCAGTGTCATCGCTCTATGCCTGTTCCCCAAGACGTCAATCGGAGCACAACAGTGAGCAGCCCTGGCTGCTGTGCTTAAGAACCTTGTAGAAGTCCTTGGAGGTTTGCCTCTATCTGGCTCTTTCCTATTTGTGTTTTCCTGGGCACCAAAATTGTGGCATAATGCAAACCCACCCGCACTTGTGAATTCCAATAGTTTCAAATGAAAACCCTTGTCTTCTTCTTTGCTCTAATAAAATCTGCTTCCCACAAACTGAAGCACGGGGAGGGAGGCAGGTGTGCAGCAAGGACCCTCAGCACCAGCAGCTTGGGGGTTTGGCAGTGGCAGAGAGGGAAGAAGAGAAAAATAATTAAAAACAAAAAAGAAAAACGAAAAACCACCAAACAAATTAAAAAACCAACAAAAACCAACCCCATCCAAAAAATTCCCACAGTCCCGCTCCCCACGTTGCGTGAGGCTCTGCCGGGAACCTGCGTCCGCCGCCCCGGGGAGCGGGGTTACCTCCGAGGGGCTGTTGCCAGCCCGGGGGCGCCTTTCCCGGTCCCTCACGCCCACCCCCCGCATGACTCACGCGATGTCTCATTCCCCGCCCGCCCCCGGTGAAAACTTCCCCCAGTTACTTTCCCGGGGCCGGTTCCCCGCTCCCCCTTCCCCGGGGGCAGGGGCGCACACACACCCCCTCATCCCAAGCCCCGCTGGAGTCACTGACGGCGGGGCGGCGGTGCCGAGGGGGGATGTCGTAGTCGCCGCGTCAGCGGGAGCCCGACGGCGATTGGGGGAGGCCGCCTTGTCCCCGCGGTCACGAATTATAAAGTGCCGCCGCCGCCGCCCGCACACGCTCCGCAGCGGCGTGCCCAGCGCCGGCAGCGGGCTCGGCTCGGCGCCCCTCGAGCCGCCCTCGCTGGAGCTGCCAGCAGCCCCCGGCTGTGCGCGCCTCCCCCGGGGCTTCTCCAGAGGCTGCTCGACCTCGCTATAAATAATAGTGGCTCCGACGCCGAGGCTCCAGCAAGGCGCAGCTTCTTCCTTGTCAACTCCCGGGAGCCCCGAGGGCAGCCTGTGTGTGAGTGAGCTGCTCTGCCCGCGGTCGGGACCGAGGGAGGGCCGGGGCGGCTCTGCGGGGCTGGTGCCCGGCGTCGGGGCGTTCGCTCGGGGCGTCCCGGTGGGAAACCCTTCCCGGAGGGGCTGGGCTCCCATCCGTGCCGCTCCGCTGTGGGTATCTTCTTCCCCTGTGGTACCGGCTTTTGCAGGCAGGGAGGGATAAAGTGTCTGGGGGCGAACCCTTTCACCAGACGGCAGCTTCTGGACGCTGCATCCTTCGGGCCCGCTCCTGTTCCGAACGCAGGTCTGTTGTCTCGCAGCTGCCAAGCGCCTGCTTAGTGTAAGCTCCGGCTGCCCTCGCAAGCGCAACCACCCCGGCTCCAAAAAGCGTGTGAGTTTAGCGGAGTTGGTTTGAACCCTTTCACGCCGCCTTTTTCTTCTCCGAGGCTGGGGGAGGCAGTGCCGGGGGTGGGAGCGGGAGGAGGCGGCTGCCGGCTGACCTGTCCTTCTTGCAGCCCCATGGCGTTGCTCCTGAGACTCGGCTGCTCGCTGCTGGCCCTCAGCACCTGCCTGCTCCCGAGGGCGCGGGCCGACTGCGGCCGCGACTGCGCCGTCTGCGCCTATCGCCTGGGACCCCGCGGCGGCATCCACCCCCTGGTAAGCTGCACCGGGGCCGGGGCCGCCTCAGCGCTCCGCAAGCCCCGCGGCCGGGCTGCTTCCCCGCTGCCTTGGAAGGGAGGAATAGGCGAGCGGGGAAAAGCAGCGAAGTAACAAAAAGAAATAGTACGGGAAGCGACCGGGGTCGCTTGGCAGACCTTTTTCTGAAGGGGGGAGAGAGGGAGGAGCGGACTTCGGGGTGCTGGGGAGAGGGCGAGGCCGGAGAGAGGGGCTCCGGTACCAACCCAGAGCTCCCCGAGGAGCATCCTCAGCCCGCCCGTCCCTCCCGTTGCCCGACGGCGAGCGGCGGCTTTCGGGGATGGGGACAAACGACACGGTACGCCGAGCAGCCCCGCGGGGAGCAAGGGAAAGGCCGAATGGAAATGTAAGGAGGAAGGGAAATCAGACCGGAGAGGGCATCTCTGCATGGGAAGGGGGATTGCTGCCGGGCATCCCAACACCGGCAGGAAGCGGGGAAGCCGAGCAGAACGGGAGGGAGGGTCCCGCCCCTCGTCCGCTGGCTCTATGGTAAGATGAGCTCTCTCTCGGCAGGATGGCTGTCAAGCTGACAAGATCTGCCTGAAATCTCACTTAAAAAAAAAAAAAAAAAAGGGGGTTTAAAGCCTGTTTGAGTAGCAGTACCTTCGCTGCTTCTCCTCTCTGCACGGTGGTGCACAGCGTTAGGAATATTACTGTGAAAGACGTTGGATTCCTAAGACAAATCGTGCTAAGTCCAGAATGAGGGGGACTGGGGTGTGGGAGTTATCAGTAATTTTTATGATGTTGAAATTATTTAAAAGAATAGTCACAGAAGGCAACTCAACGTGAAATCTAAAGATTGGGGTCATTGAAAGTCTGGGGTCCCTCAGCCCGCCCTGAAGAAGGTGGGAACTCTGGCTGCCAAGTACTTTGCTAGCGGCATTGGTTGCTCCTGACCTCAAATACAGGCACATGGAGGCATCATGCTCTCAGCACATCTAAATGATCTGCAAAGTTTTGTTCCTATCATGTCACCGGTTACTTGGGAGCATGCAAAAAGAAAAGGAAGGACATGGCTCTCTAGCCCTACACAGAATTAGGTTACCACTGAGTACTTCTGCTTACTCCAAAAGCTCAAGAAGAACTCTGAAACATAGCAGGCTAATAACAGCAATATTCTTTTAACAGCTGGAAAAAATAGTTTCCTCTACTTTTTCTTTTCTTTTCTTTTTTTTTTTTTGCCTACATTAGCTTTCAATCAAACTTCAGCTTTAATGTTAACTAGGGCAGAAAAAAAGTTAGTTTTGGAGTATATGTTTTGCATGTCTGTATTGATAGTCTCTCTTGCACACCTCCGGTAATCATAAGGAAAGACTCAAAGTCCTATTCTGTAACAATGGTTATTAGCTAAATAGGTAAAGAAGCAATGTAGCATACCTTGCATTTGTTAAACATGTATGAACAATTTTTTAAAACTACTGTTTCTGGATATTAGTGTTTAGTAACATGATAACTGAGTTTATCACATTTTCTTTGTAAAATACTAGATTTTTTACATTGTACCTTGTCATTCACATCTATGGAGTATGTTCATCTGACAACAGGAGATTATTAAAACTAATTGAGAAAGGGAGAGATCTATTCTTGCTTTGATTTAGAGCAATTCCGAAGTCAGACTGAAGCTGAAATCTTATTCTCTTTACAGCATGTCTATAATATACAGTAATAAGCATGTAGTGCCAGTTAAATTATTGTGTTGCAAAATACATAAATCCCTCTAATTTTCTTGTGATCATGCAAAAAAAAAAAATTTCAATTTCTCAGACTAAAGTGAGGTACAAGAAACAGGTAATGGAATGGACAATGAGCTATCCAAGAGAGCCATTCTAGAGTTTAATTTCACACTTCAAAGCATGTTAAGATCCTTAGAACACATCATCTATAGTCAGAATGAGTGTTTCTCTTATTGAAAATATTGATGATTTTTTCTTTACCTATTGTGATATGAAAACCACAGACAAGAAGAAAAAACACCAGATTCACCTTTTTTTACCCTTTGAAGGGTATGGCTCTACAAGAATTACCCTGACACAAGAGAGATAATAGTAGCTAATATCTATGTTATTATCATCACAAGACAGGTTATGAGATATGCATAAGGTACTGAAAGCTTTTTTTATGTTGTAGCCTGAAAATTTTTTGGTACAGTTAGAAACAATATGGCTTAGTATTTTTTCCTTCTCTCTGATGATCACTGCTTTCTAGCTAGCAAAAAAGGAACTTTGATCCTGTCCTAAGAGAGCCTGTATTTCTACATTTCTGTTGGTACATGTTGGAGTGATCTGTTCCGTGAAGAGAAACTAATGGCAACACACAGCCTTTAAAGCTATGCAGTGTATGGAAGATACTGAACAGTACAGTACAGCTGGCTTCTTTGCAATGACCATGCTGTGCAACTTCTTTTCTAAAACGTCTGAATGATACTTGAAATTATGAAGATTGACTACACTTCTACAATTGCGTTATGAAGTAAACCACAATTGGTTTTTAGCTCCCAGTGGTAAATTTATAATTTAAAAAAAAAAATCATAACTCACATGAGTGTAAAGGAGATACAGGAAGTGTAATTGTGGCTTGCTTTTGAAACAGAAACGTAGGGGCAACCTTGACATAGAGAACCCACAATTCATATTATGTGGTAGTCTCTCTTAGAGAGGGATGTCCTCCTAAGAGTAAGTCTCTTAGAGACTGTCCTTCAGAGAGGGATATGAAGAACTTCAAAACAGAGAGGTACCGAATCAGCTGTTCACAAAGAGCAGTTCTTCCAAGCCGCTCACAAAGAAAGGCTCACTCATGCTCTTTTACAGACAATTAAACCTAAGATGAGGTGATAGTGAGGTGATCATTACTATCAAATTATTCTCAGTAAACCACATCCATTTTTCAGGCATGTACACTAGAATGTGAAGGAAAACTGCCTTCTGCTAAAGCCTGGGAGACCTGCAAGGAGCTCTTGCAACTGGCAAAGCTGGATCTTTCTGAGGATGGCAACACTGCTCCAGGAGACAAGAAAGAGATAGATGAGAACCATTTGCTTGCGAAGAAGTATGGAGGCTTCATGAAACGATATGGGGGGTTCATGAAGAAAATGGATGAGCTCTATCGGGCAGAACCAGAGGATGAAGCTAATGGAGGAGAAATCCTGGCTAAGAGGTATGGAGGGTTTATGAAGAAAGACTCGGATGACGATGCCCTTGCCAACTCCTCTGACCTGCTGAAGGAGCTTCTGGGAACAGGGGATAACCCTGAAGCGGCACACTATCGAGAGATAAATGAAAACGACGGCGATGTCAGCAAAAGATATGGAGGTTTCATGAGAAGCATAAAGCGCAGCCCAGAATTGGAAGATGAAGCCAAAGAGCTGCAAAAGAGATATGGTGGCTTCATGAGAAGAGTGGGCAGACCAGAGTGGTGGCTGGATTACCAGAAACGATATGGTGGTTTTCTTAAGCGCTTTGCCGACTCCATTCTCCCTTCAGAAGAAGATGGGGAAACTTATTCCAAAGAAGTCCCAGAGATGGAAAAGAGATATGGTGGTTTTATGAGATTTTAATACCTTTCCCTTTATCCCTTTTGTCCTAAAGGAGAAAGACTGCCTTATTTGTCATAACTTATTGTAACGTGTTGCTTGTACTGTACAGTTTTTTACTGTCCTTGGTTAATGATGCAAACTGCTATTTGTTGTTTCAGGTTCTGTGTTCTTTCAAGTCAAATAACTAATTTCTGGTTTAGTCACGTTTCAGTCTGTATTGTAGTTTCCATGCTAGAACTATTTTGATTACTGTATTCGTTTTCTTTAAAGAGGAACTACATCTAGAGTAGAATTGCTTAACTGTACATACAATAAATTCTTCATCCTAACTGCAAAAATTCTGAAGTGCTATTTTATTTTCTTGCAGTCATTTAATCAAATATCATCTCAGTTTTTCTTTAAGCCACCAGAGCAATGCCAACCTTTTTTTCTGTAATTACAGAATTTCTAGTACACACACAGCAGCTGAAACATATTTTTGTCTTTAGTTTTCTCAGTTTCTTAGAACACTAGAATAATAAATAAGCTCTAAAGCAAATATAACTGTATTTGTTCTAGCTGCTTGTATTTTCATCAGTTAACAGAATAAATATTTAAAGCATAAATTTATAATTCATAGTGTTCAACAACTGACAAAAAGAAAAATCATAAGGGTGTTTGACTTTAAGCACTAAAATCATTTCTCCACTGTACAAAACAGTGACGTATTTTATTAGTTACATCTTTTATATACATGCAATATAGGATTGTACATTTGGCCTTAAAATAATAAACATTAATTTTAAAAGTGGTAAAAATAAACATGACACAAAACTGCATAAAAATACCTGATGTTTGCAGGGCACCTGGTGAATGGTTTTCCATGGAATAGTTTTGTGTTTGATTCCTTAGCTGCTGCAAATCACTTTGGCACAACTGAAATGAGGAAACTGCTGGTCAGACTTTTCTGTTTCAAACAACGGCAGTATAAGTAAATCTGAGAACAGAGAAGCCAACACTAACACTATAGATCCTTTGGCATTTACATAGGTGGCACATCAAAGGCCAGATCCCATCCCAGTGTACAATTCCTTATGTAATTCTGACTGTCTTCCTCTATTCCTAGTCTGTGAGCACTTTCCCCCCACCTACTACTACTAGTTACTGGTCACTTCCCACCTAAACTAACATGATGAAAATTGCCTTGACCACGGCACTGCCTGAAACCATCTGTGACTCTGCATTCAGTATCTGTATTTCACTTTTGCACCATACCACCTAGTTACGTAAACGGCAAATTAATGGTCTGACTTTAATTTCAAGGCGATGGGATTGTCTAGGTACTCATGACTTGTAAAAATTAAGATGTATTTCCAAATGCACTTGAAAGCCTCATCACATGCAATTAGTTATGATGATTTTAGGCTTGACCTTTAGAGGATGATATGGGTGGTCTGAAGTGGTTAAAATCCTGCTGAAGGCTTGCTAAAGTGTAAGGCATTCCTTTTCCTTCAGTAAAAAACAGGGCATCTATTTTCCTTGTCTGCTGTACAGAATTGATAATGCAAAATTTTAAAAGGCAGAAAATACAGGTGCCTGTAGAAGCTTCATGACCTTTTCAGGATTCAGTTCTGCTCCCTTATCACCTTTCCATCGAGTTCTTCAAGATGCCACAAGCCACAGCAAATGTCTTCCCGTTCTTTCCGGGATGGCACCTGCGCATAGTGGCTGGAGAACAACACAATGAAAACCTCAGTGATTTCATCCACAAGAACCTTGGGTTGTGCACACTGAGCCTGTTCTGGAGCACAAACCCACACTTGGGATGCAGGTATCAGGAACAGGTTTGCTTTAAACATACATTCCAGGAAGAAGTAAAATGGCATCTTTAATCTTTCACTTCAACATTTATTCACTTCTTTTCCCTCAAAAGTTACTTACCTGTAATTTAGCCAAAGAGGGACCCTTGCTAGCCTTCAAACTAAAACAAGTACTGGTGTACTTGATGACACAGACAGTTTACCAGTTGTTGTTACCCATCTTCCACAGTTAACAAAAACTTGGTAATTTAACAAGGAATAAAACTCCCAAATATCAAGAACTCTAGTATGTATATTGAAGAATAAAGTGTTTTGATCTGCTAAACGTTTAAATTTATATCAATATGACACCTTTGACACCATCTTTGTTGCCTTTTGAGCCCTAAAGTCAAGAGCCAAACAAGGTTAGGTGGTAAAATGTGATTACTCTTTTAATGAAGGTCCCTCCAGGTGCACAACACACCAAAATACATGCTGCAAATACGCTGAAGATGCACACATGATATAGGGCACATATAGTTTTGTAAATTTAGCAAATTAGCATAATTTACAACAATCCCCAATTAGAAAAACAGGTGATGAAATCACTCCCCCTCTTGGTTCGATCCTGTCTGAAGCCCCCCTTTCTTGCTAAGTTGTTTATAGGAAAGTGTCTTGGGAAGGTGTCTTGACCTTGATTTCCATAAGAAGTGAGATTAGAACAGGCCCCCAGGAATTTGTTTGTCTAATAGAAAAAGTACTGAAGTTAGGAAACTGTATAGCTATATAATAACAGTCTACAGAGCTATGAATAGATATGAAGAATATATAAAAGCAGAAATCATTTTGGCATCATCTTCCATGGCATACTCCTGGAAAAGCTGGCAGCCCACATCTTGGACAGGTGCACTCTTCACTGCTTTAAGAACTGTCTGGATGGCCAGACCCAGAGAGTGGTAGTGAATAGTGCTGCCTCCAGTTGGCATCCGGTCACTAGTGGTGCTCCCCAGGGACCACTGTTGGGCCCAGTCCTGTTTAATATCTTTATTGATGATCTGGATGAGGGGATTGGGTCTACCATTAGCAAATTCATGGACAACACCAAGATGGGTGTGAGTATTGATCTGCTGGAGGGTAGGAGGGCTCTGCAGAGGGATTGGGACAGGCTGGAGAGATGGGCCAAATCCAACAATATGGATCAAAAAGACCAAGTGCCAGGTCCTGCACTTTGGCCACAACAACTCCCTGTAGCACTACAGGTTGGGGGCTGAGTGGCTGGACAGCAGTCTGGTGGAAGAGGACCTGGAGGCTCTGGTTGACCGCTGCTGAACATGAGCCAGCTGTGTGCCCAAGGTGGCCAGAGGCATCCTGCCCTGTGTCAGGAAGAGTGTGGCCAGCAGGACCAGGGCAGTGATTTTCCCCCTGCACTGGTGAGGCCATACCTTGAGTGTTCAGTTCTGAGCTTCTCAGTTCAGGAAGGACTTAGCGGTGATGGAGTGGATCCCGAGAAGGATAACAAAGCTGGTGAAGGGTCCGGAGTACAAGTCTGATGAGCATTGAGGGAGCTAGGGTTGTTTAGCCTGAAGAAAAGGAGTCTCAGGGGAAACTTTATTGCTCTCTACAACTTCCTGAAAGGAGGTTATAGCCAGCTGGGGTTTGGCCTCTTCTCCCTGGGAGCCAGCAACAGGATGCAAGAATATAGCCTTGAGCTGCACCAGGGGAGGTTTAGGTTGGATGTTAGGATGAATTTCTTCACAGAAAGGGTAATTAGACATTAGAACGGGCTGCCCAGGAAGCTGGGGTCACCATCCCTGGAGGCATGTAAGGAAAGACTGGACGTGGCACTCAGTGCCCATGGTCTAGTTGAACAGGGTGGTGGTTGGTCATAGGTTGGATTCAATGATCTCAGAGGTCTAGTCCAGCCTAATTGGTTTTGTGATTCTGTGAATTTATATAGAAAAACAGAAGTACTTGGTACAAACATGTAACTGGGATATATGCATGCAACCCAAAACTGAAGTAAGGCCATCCAAAGGGGAATAAGTCTCTTCCAAGGCTGAACAGGCAGGAGGGAATGTACATGGAAAGGGAATATGACTTTGATTCTCAGAATGAAATAGCAAAGCTTAATAGTACCCATTCCTTCCATTATAATTGAAAATATCTCCAGTCAGACACTTTCTTGCTTTAATAATTACAATTTTTAAAATGTGAAATTAGAATAAAATCTAATTTCTTCAATTCATGTGGAATTTCTTATTTTATGACTTTCAGTTATGCCATCATTCAGTCACTCTTTAAAGTGTTCTAACATTTCCAGTAATTAACATTTCAGATTAAATCAGCTCAAAATGTGCCAGTGAATCAACCAAGGTTTCCTGAATCACAATGCAAAACTAAGGTTGAAGATAGGATCCACTGGGCTGGGAGATGAAAAAAGGCATCTCCCTCTTGGTCCAAGTTCTGAAAGGCTCCACTAATTTTCCT
Organism: Origma solitaria; assembly: GCA_013397895.1. NCBI lineage: Eukaryota > Metazoa > Chordata > Aves > Passeriformes > Acanthizidae > Origma > Origma solitaria. Next base: position 8,730 of record VZRL01000255.1, on the reverse strand, counting down.
CTTACAATACATTCCTAGAACTATAACTTCATCAGAAGATTATTGAAATGGCTGTATTGCTTTACATAAATAAAAGCATAAAGGAGGAAAGCCTGATGTCTAGAAAGAAAATTAATTGCAAGAATATTCTGAAGGAAGAAATGTCATTCTGAGACCAAAAACAGGATTCTACATTTCTTTTTCTTGATTTTTATTATTGTTCCAGAATAGAATCATTTGTCTGAATACTGAGTAAGTATAAAAAAAAATAATAATATGAACAATGTATGCTGGAAGGGTCCAGACCAGTCAAAGAGATTAATGTTTCTGCATTAGGAACAAAAGGAGAAAAGGATAGTCTAATTGAGGTTAGACAAGGATGAGTTGGACTTTTTAATAAGAACTAATTACAGGAAGGAACAACAACAAAAAAAAATTATTTCCTGGACTAAATGGAGTTCACATACAGGAGAGAGCCAGAAGCTGATGAATACAATGATTTCTGAATACCAAACTGCTTGCAGCTGAAGCTCTGCCTGAAAACCTAATCTTAAATCTTGGGATAATGAGCAAAGGCCATAAATCTATTCCCACATTTCAGATAAAATTGGCATATTCTGTGAGCTGAAATATGGAGAGTATAACTTTGAATTTCCTGTTTGGTTTTTTTCTGGTAAATTAAAATGTAGTATAATATACAATAAATATAAATAACTACAAGGTTATTATTACAATCATTATTTTGTAATTATTTCTAAATACTTACAATAACTTACTTTATAATTGTTTATAACTATATCATAAATACAAGTAATTATAACATCTAATGTTGTTAGCTGTTTCAGATAATGTTTCCCAAGATAGAATCTTTAGAACAGAAACATATTCTAATTAAATATACTGGAATAAGTATTATTATACTCTGTTCAACAGAGACTCTAAATATGCACTGGCACATTTTAATTCTGAAGCGAAGTTAATTAACAAGAACCTACATTTTCAGTTTATGGTGTATAAGGGCCTTTCTGTCATTAAGGGTAGTTTTGGAAATCTACATATAGGGCAAAATGACAAATTCATAGCACAGCTCTATAATTTATGTATACATCTCATTGCCCCAGATAGTCTTCCTTACAGCTTTCTTCCTCAAGCACTAGAGAGCTCAGCTGGACACAAAAACCCAAAATTTCTTTTTATACCAACAGGACCATGCTAGAATTTTCAACTTAAAAGGCAAACGAATGGTTAAGTTCTCTGCCTCTGGATTGCTGTGAGTATGAAGAAATTCCTGGTACAGGTTAGATGGTCCTGAAACCCGTGACACCCCAAGGAGTGTACTGTGTTTCTGGTCTTTTAAAGCACTGAAGAGGGATCTAAAAAGTCACACAAAGAAGAGGGCAACCACTTCCGTGTCAGAGGCATAAAACTTCCATCCTTCTCTTCAGTTCCCTACAAGATGAGAGATTCAAGCATCACTGATGAGACTCCTCTACATGACTAAACTTTGGAGTCTGGTGTCTTTCTCCAACAGCAGATGCTTTGGCAGTGCACAGACTTTATCTCTTCCACTCCCTTTGCAATCCTACTAACTCTTTTAGAAATCCCTTTGTCAGCCTCTACTCAGAGCCTTGGATTTAATTTCATCACCCACCACACTGAGGTTTGCTTTCTGACTCAAACTATAAAAGACAAGTTTAATTGGAGAGTGACTGAGACCTTCAGCACCAAATCCTAGATGTAGCGTTTAGGTGGCTGTTCTTAGATTTTTTGCTTTTAACATTTTGATCATAATTCTTTGCTCCTCACAGTATTAAAAATAGTTCTATGCGTCAACAGAACTACACTTGTTATATCAAACTTGTATCATACCTGTATTTCATACTATCATAACTACATTGCAGTTATAGACCACTATTCCATCCACCTGAAAAGCATAAGGAGCTATCATGAACATAGCTGTAAGCAAGGAACAGGGCAGCAAAGCCAGCTGTAAATCATTAATCCAAGCATTCAATTACTAATCCCATCAGCCTCATTTAAAGCATTTAAACTGACAGTTGCATATCCAATTAACTGTTGCTATAGAAAATGAAAACGCTTAGAGGTATTTGACAGACAAATCTTTACTGGCCCAGCAGGGATTTAGACTGAATTTGTTTAATTAGATTGTGACTTTACCTAAATTGATCATTTACTGTAGTCCTTGCTGAAACCATGGAATGAAATCTCTCAAGGTTAAATAGTCGTCACAAAGCACATCACTCTGCTAGAAGATTAGTTAAAAGCTCTGTGCTGTGCTGCACTGCCTTCTCAAGGAGAAGGCCAGAATTTCCTTGTACACAGATCATGAGTGCTAAACCTTTTCACTGCTTTTCACGTCTGTCAGGACATACATGACCTCTGCCTCTTGCCCTTCTGGCATTACTCTGCTTCTCAAAACAGTCTTCCCCAGCCCACATGACTGCTTACAAGAGACCCTTGTAAGGAAATTTTCCTTGTAGGAAAATAGTATTTTCCTATTTTTTAAATGTTTGCACTGTTTAAATGTGTGCACTGACTTGCACTCCAATTGCAGTGAGATCTGTGTGTGTACATCTGATCTGAGCTCATCACAAGTCCAATCCATATAAAATTACAGAATACCAAGTTACGAAAACCATTCCTAGAGTCCTGTGAGAATCTGCATCTTAACTTTTAGACTTAATGCTCTGGAAAATATTCTAAAGCACTTATTCAGGCAACACTTTTTTTTTTTTGAGCATGAAACAGTGGCAGCAACAGCACAAATGATAGGCAATTTTCTCTCATAAAAGCCGTTGAAGCAGATAAGCCACATAAGCCTCTCTTAGTACATATAAACCAGCATTTTTCAATCATGACCTGCAGTATAAATTGGTTTTACAGTAGGACTTTCACATTTCTCTACATTTTCATCTCTGCAAATAACTAGCTGACAAGGGCTGAAATTTCAACTGCACTACATTTCTCTATCTAGAAAAATATTATGTGGAAGAATACCTTTTTGATTTTAATTTTGGTTAATACAGCATAGCTGTCATGCTATGACAGGAAATGACACAGTTAATGTGACAAAGTCATTCTCAGAATGTGATTAACTCATTCTTTGCCCATCAGCCAGAAAAAAGAGAAAAGCTGTCACCTTCCATCTGAACAGAAGCAGTGGAAATTAATCAAAGCAAAGAACTTCTATGGGAGTCAGTACATGCTTAAACCTTGTGAACCAAGCTGTTGATCAGCAGACTGAAGACGGGATGTGTTTCACTCCCCGATATCCATCATATTGAATTTCTCTGTAGTAATTGAGGCAAAATCTGAAGCAAAGTTCTCATGTTAGACGATGTTCAGAAGTAATAGGTTCTCCCTCTTGATTCTTCAGAGATCCTTTAGATTCAGGGAGTTTAACCATCACTTCATAAAATGAATCTGTTCGCAGCATCATGACCATTCAGAACATGTGGGATCTGCAAATGCCTTTTAAACTTATCAGCTTCACTGTCCCAGCACCAATCCTTGCAGACCCTCGAAAGGATAAGGTCACTGGTGAAGCCTGACCAAAAAGGTGGCATCATGACAACAAATCTGCTCTGCCTTCTTTGTGTAAGTGTGGATAGTATTGTCATTCAGTTTCTTGGCATTTTAATGAGAAGAACAATTAAATCACTAAATTACCTTAACCTAAGGCAAAATAAATAGGCATAGCTGTAGGCAAAGATAAATTCTTAGAGGAAATCCTTTTCCAAGTAATACCCCTCACTACTGAAGACATCTTCCCTTCCAATTCTTGCACTGCTTTGAGATCTTTTGTGGTTTGCTGGCACTGTGAGCCTACTTCAGCTGTTCCGGTCTCCTGGTTGCACTTCTTCCTGGCATAATTATTCTATAGTTAGTGATTTTCAGACTATTTGATTATTCAAGTTCAGCAGGTGCATTGAGTCATACCTTGAGGAAGCTTCAGTAATTAAAACACACCAGGTTGTCAGTCTAAGTGCCCAGACATCCATCAACACATCCCCTTTGCCTTCTGCTCTGTACTGTTGGAGCTCAGAGTCCCTAATCCAACACAATCCCTGATCTCAGAAAGTGGTCTCAGACAAGGGATGCTTCCTGAGCAGGAACACCATCCTTCCTTCCCCTCACTATTAGGTTGCCCATCACTGCTATTACTGCCCCATCACGGTGATGTGTCGAGGCCTAGCAGCAGGCCTCAGCCAGAGCTGACTTACAAAATCGATCCTGGGCACTGTGTGACAAACACCGGCACTATTATTTAGCTAAAAATAGATTACGAAGATGCTAGCTCTTTGTAACCTTGTGTAGGTATCTGCAAGAAATGTATCACTTTAAGAAACTTTCCCAACTGACATGAATAGAGTTTTGTTTTTAGGGTACTTTAGGGGAAACCCTCCCAGCCGAGGCCTGAGCTCTGGCCGAGCCCTGGCCCAGGCTGGTCAGGAAGTGTGCTATCAGATCCAGGAGTTTCTGTGCTAAAAATATAATCAAGTCACTTAGACTTGTTGATTTGGGCCTATAAATGCTTGAGCCACTTTCAGGGCAAATTTGGAGACCTCACCTATGGGTGGATGCACCGCGTAGGATTTTCCCAATTGTTGGGAAGGGTTCTCCAAGCCCTTGCTGCAAAACTTGGCTCTCCAGAGACTGTGGACTCTGGATGACGGTAAAGTATTTAGGCAATTGGTGATGTATCTTTCTCAATCACTATCCTTTCTCTCCTGTAGTAATGATTAGGTGCATTGCCTTGCTTATTTTTGTTTGTTGCTAAAGCCAAGCATGTAGTTTTATTGAATGTATCATTTTACTTTTGTGTTGCCTTAATATTAATATTAAAATAAGACCATTCTTTCCATTGGTGTCTGTGCCCTTTAAATTGCCCCGTCAATTGGCAGAACACACTATTAGGCTCTACAGCTGCACAGTGACACTAAATACTGTTTAGTCAGGCTAAAAGAGACCAGGTAACCCATTTCTGTAGTGTTCAGCACTACCATCACTTAAATAAGAACTCATTTTTTTCAGTATACAAGAAAAAATGTAAATTATTTATGAGTACATTCAAGTGCCATAATACCTACATGTAAATAAACAACCCATCCTAGTAAATAGCCTAAATGCTTGTCATTCAAGCTGAAAAGTATTAAGCAGTTATTTCAGCCTTTCAATTAATTGGGAGGAAGGCAATACCATTTGACAGGAAGAACTGGTCAGACTACATACAAAAACTACTTTGTATGCCTGACTAATTTACAGAAGATATAATTTTCTTCCCTGGCCTCTTTTGGGGAATATGATATTCCTGGGAAACAAAGCTAGTTTTCTTCTTACTCTACTTCCTCTGCTCATTTGCCTGAAATTGTCTCCAAGACACCTGATTTTCGTCTTGTGAGGAACAGAGTCCTCCAGCAGCTTTTCCCAAATGCCACACATTTCTAGGGATGTGAGGTTCTGCAGCTTAAATTCTTAAGTGCCTTTAGACACAATAATGACAGGCTCAGTGCTTTGTGCCTTCTTCCCAGAGAATGGTACCATGAGCTGTGTGTTTTCACTGGAAGGAAGCAGCAGACAAGCACTGGTGCCCTTACACCAGATAGGACTGTACTCTCACAGATACCACACCTGGATACTGCCAGGTCATGGAGCTGGCGAGGCACATACTCCAAACACCTTCCCAGTCACGCGGTGGAGTAGCCCTTTGACTGACATTGTGATTACCATTTGGCAGAACATTAAACACCTGCAGGGTTAGATGTGGATGCAGATAAGCAACACCTTTGAAGATGGATTCAGCAAGCACAGGCCTGTAGAGGGATCCCTGCACATCTACACAGTGTAGAGCTGCAGTGTCTATGTAGGCTCACTGTAGGATTAAATTCATTAGTGAAGGATTCTCTTTACAGTATTGGAAGTTTTTCTTACGTGCCTGTGAGAAGTCCAAACCCTCCCATTGCTGCAGTAGCCTATAGTTATCTCCTGGATCATGCCCCAGAATAATTACAACAGCTATCTCATACCGTAACTACTAATTTTCAGTTCAGTTGAGATTAACTTAGTTTAGTTGACTCTATGATGAAGTCTATTGAAGCAATTAGAAGAAAAAAAACAAAACAAAACAAAAACAAACATAGGGAAGGAGGGCCTCTGTGCTCCCTACTATTCCTTGGAAAGCAAGCAACTCATGCTTTGATTCAGGATACAAGATACAAGTTTTGTGAGCTGGAACTCCTTTTCTTCTTCATCTATAGCGTCTACAGCCACTTCCTGCATATCTCTGCTCAACTTCATCTTGAGTAGGACAATCGGTTCACTGCAAGAGTGCACTGCCTCGCACATGCTACATTGCAGTCCTGAGTTTTGGCCAAAGCTGTTAGAAAGAGCATGCACAGATCCCAGGGATACATTGAATTTGTGCTGAGGATTTTGTTTCCTTCTGATGAATTAATAAAACTACTACTTTGATTTCATTTAACATAAGTCATAGCTATCTGGTGAGATTTCAGGCTGATGCCTTTGACCTCTATGCATCAGAAGCATGTTTTGACACATTTAGTAAATAATTGGAGATTTTTCCTGCCTTTCTGAAAATTAAAATTATTAAAACTGGGGAGTTAAGATTATTTAAACTGGGAGTGTCGCATACACTGTGTAGTAAGAGATTCCCAGTTTTCATCTTGTATTCTATGTTGCATTACTCTTAAAAGTCAATTACATTACTAAATTCACTATTGTAAACAGACACTATATGCTTCTATTTTGGGTCCTTAAAGGCCTGGACATTTTATAATATCGATTCACTAACTTCAACAAATACTAGAGACCTACAGAGAGCTGTTTTTCCTCGCCAATCTACACCAGTCTTAAATAGTTCACCTTTTGAGGAGTTATGTATATTTGTGGGGTTTTTTGTTTCCCCAAATATATAAATGAAAATTAACCATGATCTGAACAACTACATTAACTGTTAGCACTGATATGATATCAAACCATTTTAAATGTCAATTAAAATTCTTCCACAAATTCAGCAGAGACCTAAAGAACTGTCAGAGTCTGCAGAAAGGGGTTTTGTCAGAAAATGTTAATATCACTTAATTTATCTGGTTTTATCAAAGCATTTTTGTCACATCTGTTTGCAGCATGTGAATGGCTTACATTAAATTTTAAAAAGAAAAACATAAGCCATTCAGCTGGCCAGTAAGGTAATTATTCATCAAGCACTTTATTAAAGTAATCTCATTCTACTAAATCTATATTTTTCTTTTTGGCAGTTCTACTAAATCTATATTTTTCTTTTTGGCAGTAGAGTTTTAAGTTTACATGCTGATAATACACAAGTGTCTTATTAATATATGGATAAATACTTAATAACCATTTATCAAAAGCTGTGGGATATAATAATTACTAGCAATTAATAACATATATTTAAAGTACCTATTGCAGCTCAGCAGTGAAGATATTTTCAATACCATTCACCTCAGCCCATTGCAAGTAAGCATCTTCACATTTTTATTAACAAAAAGTATTGGTCAATGTGTAATCTGCCAGAAATATTCAAAAGGTCCAGCTGGCTTGAGGACAAGGGGTAATTCTCTAACTTATCTTTATTACCAATCAGAAGGCAAATAAAATGAATTACACTTACATTTACTACGCATGGCCTATAGCAGTTGTGACATTTTCATGTATCACAACAAGCATATACTCACTGAAATAATGTCATCTTTATCACTCTGACTATTGACAGTGTGCCAGAGGATGCAGACTGTGGGAAAACCTCAGCCAAATCCCTCACTACATGGGTAGGTTTTAGCATACGTTTGACTGGTTCTTATGCACATAAAAAAAGGATAGTGAATTATTCTAATAGATTTGCTTGATAGACTTGTTAGGCTTAATTTGATCTGCCTCTATGCTGGTTTTGGTTGGAGTAATTCTCTTCACAGTGGCTGCTATGGGGCTTGGTTTTGGATTTGTGCAGAACACAGAGTTGATAATGTAGAGATGTTTTTGTTATTGTTGAGCAGGGCTTACACAGAGCCAAAGCCTTTTTTGCTTCTCCTACCGCCAGGTTGGCAAGGGAGATAGGGATGTATGGGAGGCTGGGAGGAGACACAGCCAGGACTGGAGACCCCAACTGACCAAGGGGATATTCCAGATCATACAGCATCATGTCCAGTACATAATGTGGGGAGAAGAAGAAGGAAGGGTGATCTTTGGAGTGACAGCATTTGTCTTCCCAAGTAACCATTACACATGCTGGGACCTCGCTGTCTTGGAGAAGGCTGAACACCTGCCTGCCCACAGAGCAGTGAATTAATTCCTTGTTTTGCTTTGCTCGTGTGTGTGGCTTTTGCTTTCCCTGTAAACTGTCTCTATCTCACGAGCTTTCTAGTTTTTGTCTTCCCACATCTCTCCCTGATCCCACTGACAGGGAGTGAGTGAGTGGCTGTGTGGGGCTTGGTTGATGTCTGGGGTTAAACCATGACAGCCTCCTATGATGTCTCTTAACTTCTCTTTACATAGAGTATATAAAAAGTGTACAGGGGTGAATAAAAATGCTGGTGAACTACCATTTTTAGGCGTTCTTTGTTGTCATTCTTGATTATCCCTACTCTTGATACTGTTAGTACTGTACTTTCCAGTTTTAAATTGATTTATTTGTGCTTTTGCCCTGTTTCCTATGTTTAATAGATTGGTTATGTGTTGTGGGATTCTTAACAC
>VZRL01000251.1:638395-663459 GCA_013397895.1 Origma solitaria | reverse complement strand
GGGCCGCCCTGTCCTGGTCCGCTATTGGCCCATTCCCGCCTCTTACCCTGCTCAAGTCACCGCCCTCAGGGGAAAATCGATCCTGGGCGTCGCCGCCGCAAAGCTTTCTGGGTAATGTAGTTCATCGAAGCGGCCCCGCCGCGCGGGGTTGCCGGTCGTGGACTACAGCTCCCAGAATGCCGCGGGGCGAGAGACGGGTGCTCGGATTGGGCCAGGCGCGCCCGCGGGGCGGTGTTGGGAGGGGAGGCGGCGGGAGGCCGCTCGGCCGCGTGCCGCGTTGTCCCGGCCGTCCCCGAGAGCTGCGCGCCTCCTTGGGAGTCGCCGCAGACTTGCGGTGGGCTGGCAGGAGGGAGGGAAGAGCCCCCGGGGAAGCGCTGCCATGTTGTAAAGCAGCGCGCGGTGGGCAAAGCCCTGCGGCACGGGTGAAGCGACACCGAGCACGAGATGGTTCCGAGTCCGTAACTCAAGGCTGGGGCGTTCTCCCGGGAGCAGCGGCTGGGGAGAATGTGCGTGACTAGCTGAGCAGTTGAGCTCCCACCGAGCACCCCCAGGCCAGGGGAACTCCCAAGGAGTTGTATTCCCCTGCACTCTCTTACATTTGTTGCTGCGTTTATTTCAGCATTCAGTATTTGGGAAAAAATATCCCCAAAGAGGATCCAGAGAAGAGCTGTAGTAATTAGAGAACACAACTTACACAAGAAAAAGTTAAAATCGAAGTGTCGACTGTGCACAGATTAACAGCAAAAAATGAAAGACCTGACTGTTCTAGTACCAGCTGGTGAGGCATAGAAATTTAGTAACAGCTCTTCAGTTCAATAGAGATAGGTACGGCAAGATCTAATAGCTGTGGTTATAAAAAAATCAAAGTATCCTAGCTAATGTTTTTCACATTTGTTCTCACATCTCTTGTGTTTCATAGTCCAGTGTCTCATAACAGCTTAATTCAAACAATATCATCTGAATTTTGGGACCACAAAGACTGGAACAATCATGACAGTAATCAATTAGCTCTTTCAGTCCTATGTCTCTGCTTCTATTACGTTAAATCTGTCTGTTCTTTTGGCAGGCAGCATATTAGTATTCTTTACTCTGTGATACTGACTACAGAAATCAGGCATGGGTATGTGGTAACACTACTACATTCCAATCAAAATCATCTGGGTAATATGTATATTGTTCAGCATGCTGAAGGCTTGCATATTCAAGAAACAGGCTTCAAGGGGGTGCTTTATGTCTTGCATAAAGCAGCTGCTCCCCAAAGGGACAATCCAGCAACGATCCCTGTGCCTTTATTTCACAGTCCTTCTTTGCCATAGGTAATGTGTTATTTCAGGCCAACTAATAGCATTGGGGGGAAAAAATAGATACCCTGGTCCTTCTTCCACATCTTCGATGGTGGTGCTACCTCCTCTGGGTTCCTAAACCCTCTCATCTCCCACAGAGGGCACTCTTGGAACAATCTGTTCCATTTCCAAACAATGCTTTAGCTAATGAATAGTGGTACAAGTGACAGCAGTAAGCCCTCTTGCTTTCCCTTTCTGACTCCTCCACTGTTCCCAAGGTCAAAGCTGAGAGCTTCTTCCACTTAGTGCACTGCCTGTCAGGAAAGGCGCCCAAAACAAGAAAATACTTTTTGTGACCTTTCTGACCCCATCTGTCCCAGTTTTATCCCCTAGTTTGACAGGTAATCCAGCCATTCTCAGAATCTACATGCATGTTGTGAAATTTATGTATTTAGTATTTCTAAAATTATAATGAGAATAGCATAACTTACTGTTTATTCTTTCTATTTCTTTGCACTTCTTGTTTTAGTGTTGTAATCAACAATAGCCACAGTTCATGCTCTGAAAAGGAACAGGACAGTCCCCATGCCAAAGAAACAACTCGACCAATTTAACATTTTCAGCTCATTACCTCGAGTTACAACTTCAGTGTTTTATAAGAACTTAAGTAAAAATGGATTTAGCTTCTAAACTTATTGAACATCCATGTTGGTTGGTGTAAAAGATAAGAGATTAGGCCTATAGGACAGTTTTTACATTTCTGTGAATAGCAATGACAATTCCTCTCTATGGCTTTTACTTTGACCTGTACATTCCATTCCATCCCACCCCCAAAAAGAAAGGAGTTAGCTACAGGTTCTTCAGTTAAAACCACAGAAAAGCTCTTTGAATTAGTTCTATGCTTCATATGCTAACTCTGCAATTATAGGAAATTCTATTTTAAAAGAGCTTTGGTTTTTTTCCCTTGTAAACCTTTTTTTCCCCTCCAATCTGTTCACACAGGCTTGGTGTCAGCCTGGTTTTAATAACTTCAGTCAGTGAAAGGTTATGCCTCCCTCAGCCAACAGAATTTCTCTGCAGAGTAACATAGATTGCAAGAGAACAGGACAATTTTCACGTATTTCAAAATACATTTTTAGAAGTATGCATTTGTCATTTTACAGACTTCAGTCATTACTGAGTGATTAACTTACGCTATATGCTTTAGAAAGAGCAACTGAAACACTACAAAGAGAGTGAAAAATTACCTATTGTGGTCAAGAGATGATACAGCATGTTTACAGCATGTAATTCATATACCAATGAGCAGAGTATCCTCCTAGAGTTCAAAAGGAGAAAATTATCTATGATTTCCCTTCACCTCAGGGTTAGTCTTCTACATGAATTCATGTCAGGTTTTGTAGCGTTTTCCCTGGAAGAGTCACATTAGGCCTTCTTGATGTATTTCCCATGGTCCTCTATGCTGTTCTAAACAGAGATGATCAGTAAATACCTATTCAGTAAGTTAACTGAGAACTTACTTGTTCCATAGGGTACACAGATGAGGAACACTATCAGGGTTAGAGTGGTTTCACCTGGACCTTTATAAAAGTTTTGCAGATAATATGCTTGATTTGAAGTGAATTAATGAATCATGGATTATTCCTAGCCACACCTCACAAGGTGCCACTGAAGTAATTTTAAAATAATGCTGCAGAAGAGGTGAACATTGATGCTCAGCTATGATAAAAGTTATTCAGGAAGGATGTTAATGTGAGGTAGCAATCAACTCAAATAGGCACACAGCGGATTATGTTTCTCTGACTTCAAAACCAGGAAAATTGTTAAGAGAAAGAAAAATACAGCAAAAAAAATACACTGTGTGCATTCTGTTTTATCTGTACCTTTAATCAAAATCTTTACTGATATATGCAAGTTACATAAATAATTATCAGAATAAATAATTTTTAATTTAAGTATCTCTCACAGTCTGTGTGGAAAGCAAGAAGGGAAAAGCTCAGACAAACGAACCATACATTTTAGTCTTTCCTAACAAAGTCAAGTAAATTCTGTATAAGAAGGTGAAGTTACATGACGCAGCCTCAGGAGGCAAAAATGAGTTTTCTTATTCTCTCAAACCCTTTCCCTGCCCTTTGTTCACCTGCCAGCTCTGACATTCATCAGGCTCTTGCTGAGTGGGATAATTCATTAACCCAGACAAAAATTAACTTCTGTCCCTCAGGGCTAGTGAGTTAAGTTCATTCATAAAAAGACCTAACAGGCATTACCTCCAAAGCAAAATGGGCCTTGAAAGCAAACAGGTAGGACAAGAAAGTAGCTCAAGCTACACAAGACAAAAATAATTTATGGTAATATAAAATGCTACAGGCTTTAGCTTCCTGAAAAAAAGAAAAAAGTTCAGGCATTTCAAGACTGAAGAAAATCTTGGATTACTTTTGTGAAGGCATGTGATGAGCCAAGATTCAACATTTCAAAAGCAGACCCAGACTATTTTGTTTGTCCAGGATCAAAAATGAGTTTGATGGTATTACGTGTGCTGTGGTATTAACAGCAGAATAGAAATATAGCTGAAAGAAGACTTACAGTGAAAGCACTGAGCAAATAATACAAAGAACATGGTAAACACCAAACCTGAAATGCAAAATGATTAAGACAGGACAAAGAAGAGCAACAGATGTACATATGGCTCTTGCACATGAATAAAAGCCTGGCCCAATTCAGTGATAAAGGCATATTAAAGTTTAAACCAGTTTTACATGAGAAATGCAAACCCCCTCACAAATCCCACATTTTTATACCTTGCTAGCATTTTAACAATAACTGAGGAAAGCAGTCATTAATATAGGAAATTTCCATAGCACAGGCAGCCAGATTAGCAAAACTAACAAAAAAGCAGAAGCATAAAGAAATGACAACAGTTCTTTCCCATTACCATTTTTAGGTTGTATCAACAAGTGGGTGATACATACAAAATTGCTCTTAGTGGGTACCTGAATAGCCTGAGTTCAAAGGGAAAGGAGAAACCTATCTCCTCAGGAAGGTCTTGAAATGATACAATTTTCATCATAATTGATGGGGATAACATCAGTCTTTGAAAAAGTAAAGACAGATGTCCCATCCAATGGCTGGCTACTCTAAGACAGGTGAAAGCATTCATTTACATCCAAGCAAGCACACAATCAGAAAACAGACTGAGGTAGGGGGAAATGCTCCAGACTGATGAGTATTTGCATTTCTCATAATGTGGACTGCAAGAATTAAACCCCCAAGAAATGCAGTGACAACCTGATCAAAGCAGAACTTGTTGGCAATGGTAGGAAGAGAAGGGGAACAATTCTGGCTCAAAGGGACTGACATTGAAACCAGCATCCCCTTTTTTTCTCTCCATGGGCATCTCCACTTGTAACTCCGATTTCTATTCTACAACAGTGCATATCTTACGAAGATCAGGAAAAATCCCTACTTCCTGTGTTGTGAGAGGCACAGCAACAGAGGGGCACTTACACAAACTAATTCTGCAGCCACAAAAACTCCCATGCTACTTTAAAGAAAGGCTTTTCCTAACCTTGTTTAACTTCAGGAGCCTGTACCAGTGATAACATTGGAGAATATTGATGAGAACGCACATTCATTTTATGGCACCAAATATAAATCTACCTTGACTGAGGGACATCAGTACTACTGACATTTAGTACTTAAAGATGCTCCACCAGTGTAACAGATGAAGGGGAATTATCCCAGCCTCTTCCAACTCCTGAATACATTAAGAAAAGCTCTCACAATCCTGTTTATCCTAACCAAAGTGAAAAGGAACAATGCTCTGCTTCTGGGTCTTTTCAGATACACCTTCAGAGTATGCTTTGAATACTGGTATCAAAAGCCTTGAAGGCAGAAGAGTAAGACAGAGCTGTATGGTCTCTTATACCCTAGGAAAAGAAAGCACCTTCAACTTTTCCTTTCTTACCCATTTGTGGTTTAAATAGCCTGCAACTGGAAAATATCTATGCACTAACTCCTAAATGAATGAAGGCACATTCTACAAAATATGGGATTAGAATATATACTGGAGTGAATTGCCAGAATGAAACAAAGGAGTGATGACACAGCAGAAATCTCAGATGGCAGAAAAGCTTTATACAAAAAGTAAAGAAAGCTACCTCATTATGAAAGTTTGATTACACAAAACTGTTTACATCCAGCAACTGAACAGAAATGAAATGGCACTAAGTGCACTTTGAATTGTGTTGCAGTTACAATATCCTAATAAGCACAAGGATACATTTCACAGTAAGACTAGGAGATTCTCCTGACAACAATAATCTTTTCAGTGCTTTCCCCTATTCAACATTAACTACAACAGTGCTTAGAAACTCCCAAGACATGGCACAAAATAAATGTAATTTGCTGCAGACAGTATTTTCACATAACACATTAAAAATTTACAGGCTTGCTAAGCACTGCAAGTTATGAAAAAGGAGTTACAATTCTCTTTCATTAACATTAAAGACACCTTTGACAAACTTTAAGCTATTCAGTCCTGGCAACCAAGTCATTCAGTGAAAAGCTTATTATTCTGTACCTAATCAGACAAAGATTTCTCCTCAGCATGCAGATAAAAGGGATAGGCTATCATCCATAACTACATAATATTACTGACTGAAAGCAGTCATCCTCAATTTTGTCATGTTTGATCACCTTCAGAAGGATATTAAGGCTACTCAGGGAAGACATTACAGCAACCTTCTTCAGTTAGTTTTCTCAGTGGGTTGAGAACATAGCTCTCCCTGTTTTCCAGGTACATAGAGTACGTGAACGAACACCTGCATAAAACTATCCTTTAGCCATCAGAAGCCAAGTACCTCTGTCCATTTCAGAGTATGCTTGAGGTAACACCACAGTTTATAGCACCAGTCCTACCTTTGATCCAAACCATTACCTTGCTACCTCAAAGCAAAGCTTAATATCGCTGTGAATACTAGGGGAACTGAACCTGATTAAAGGCAGCCCAGTCAAGAAAAACCAAACATATCTCCTTACATTTTACTAACCTTTTCCGTTATATATATATAGATATATATATATATACACACACACACATATATGTATGAGCAGAGAACTTTAGTTAGTCATCAGCCCCACCCTTAAATCTTGCTCTCAGTCCCAGTTCTATTTTGGTATGTCTATAATTCTAAAGCTCTATTTAACCAATTAACAAAACTGAAGTGGTATTGTAGCTTGTAAAACAAGATACTGTACTTTGTTTTAACAAAAAATTACAGCTCTTGTCTCTTTGGAGAGATGTATAACATGCCTCCAGACACCAATTCAGAACAGGAATGAAGTATGAATTATGAATAAAGTCTTGGAGAAGCCCCTCAATTACAAGCAGAGATTAAAGAGACCTGCACCAATTATGGTGTCCTAAACTTACCTGGTGTGAATCCCTTCCCATTTCTAATAGCAGCTCATTATGTTGCTATTTACAGGTACATATATGAACTCTAATGCATAGATTTAAGTTTCTGGCTACAGAATGTTTTACAATTTCAAAATCTAAAACCAGGTGAGCAAAATTACTCACTTCAGAGCTGGAATCAGCAGCAAATTCACACTCTGCTGATGTGATGAAATCTTTTCTCTAAGGTACTTCAAAATCTTTATGAAGTCAAAATTTCAGACTAAGCATGTCTTATTTGCATATGAAATACTATCTTTCATAATTCATATTCCCCTGAAAATATCCCCAGAAGCTGGATACGATATTCACTCTAGAACATAGTAAGCCGATCCACCTGATCTTCACAAGTCAAACTTAGAAATATCACACAACAATTTTATGTGCATTGTGGTTGCAAGTATCTTTTTTTGTTTTATAACACACATTTTGATTTACAAGAGCATTGTTTAAAATGCACAATACACACGTCAACCTGATTTAAGACAGAATTTCAACCAGAAAGCTATCATAGCCTGGTTAGGGGCACAAGTTTTAGGTATGAAATAATGCCTATGATTGTGTAAAGATTACACTTAGATTCAAAACTTGTTTCAGTTCTAGTACATCTGCTTTAACAAAACCAACTGTAAGCAGTTACAGTTAAGACTTTAGAGATAATAAGGTATATATTCCAAAACTCAATGACAAGTTATTTTTAACAGTAATTTCTGAAACATGGCTACAAGAGAAAGTTTTGCATAAGACTGATTATCACACCTCTCCATCTGGTTATTTTCCCATTTTAAAAACAGTTTTAATCCACACCCAGAAGTTAATTTTTTAATTTTCAGTTTCTCTGAACATTTTGCTCAGCTGTTGAACTAGTGCTACAAGCTCAGGGTTTCCCCCAAGTGATTCAATTTGTTTATAGGCTTCAGATTCAAGCTCTTTCAATGTATTCCGAGTGTACTCAAAGGAACCAACATTTTCAAGATAATGTACACAGTACTTTTTTATATCTATGTTCTCCGTCCTTTGACGTAAAATGTTTTGCACCTGAGTACTTTCAGGTCTTGACCAAATTGCATGAATGGTTGGGAATGAGAACTTGCCCTCAGTTAAGTCTTCACAAAAACTCTTGTTCTCACTATATTCTTTGGAGTGCAAGTTGGCATAATCATCTCTTATTTGGAAGAAGAGACCAAGTGTGTTAAGAAGTGGCTTTAAGTCTTTTTCATAATTTGAGAACAGCTGCATGAGGCCTACAGCTAATCCGAAGAGACCACCTGTTTTTTGCAGAACCATAGCTTTATATTCAGCCTCTGTAGGACAGGTGTAAGTATCCCTCCAGTAAATATCCAAGCCTTGACCTTTATGGAGTTCCAGAAGTTGACGGGTAAAAACTTTGACAGCATCTGGATGATCAAGGGTTAAAACCTTCTCTAAGCCAAGAAAATAAACATAATTAGCACAGTTGATTACAGATGGAATTCCATAGATACTGTGTGCCACTGGAAAGCCCCGTCGTAGCTTTGAGTTATCTTCAATATCATCCACAAGTAGGCTTGCATTGTGCAACATCTCCGTCACTTCAATGATAACCTATCATGAGAAGTGAAAATTATTAAGTCTGTCACTGTAATTTAACCATGAGTTTTGCAAGACAATACTTAAAATGGATAATGTTTTAAAGAACTATATTTTCTATCACTGAGGTTTCTCTTTAGACCACTTGCTCATACTGTTAGTACAGATTTATGGTTCTCTTCATCATCCAGTTTGCTTTAAGTCCTGTATCATACCGTCTTCTGTGTAATGTTTTCAGATTGAAAGTTAACTTATTCCCTGAAGTGCTTCCACTTGCATGCTCCTCTTCACTGTTGCTACAGTTCTGAAACATGCCATTGTCTAGGAGTCATGAAGTAACTGTTATTACAAACATGACTAGGGGAAAAGAAAATAAACACACTGTTCTAAAATGTTTAGATTCACTAACCTGAAATCTCCCAAAGTCAGTTCTTGAGAGTGTCAGGTATCATCCATTATCACGTTTATCTTGTGAACCTTGTTTTGATAAGGAGAGAGTTCATCTTTCTTTTCCCACACTTTGTGTGGTTATATTCAGTACTGAGCTCTTAAAGGACAGACTACTCCCTCTGAAACATCATTTGGAAAATTCTTGGCAGAAAGACAACAGCTACAATTTCTTTTTGGAAGCTTCCTATACACTGCTTGTTACTAGGTAGACAAATATCATACACCATCTGAGGTGTGCAGTAAACTATTCACAACATCAGGCTTGTAGCTGACTATATTTGAATAGAAGGGAACCTTAAGAACGGAAAAAAAAATGACGAGTCTTAACACTATACACTGCTTTTATTCCACAGCTGCTATGCAAGCAACAGGTATATTCAGCACCTGCTTAAATGGAAATAAATTTAAGCATGTAAAACTGTATACTGTATAAACTCATTGCAAAACACATCTGATTAAGATACGATTTTAAAGCTAATGAACCAATTACACTCGTTAGCTACAAACATTGCATTCAGTCAACATTGATCAAAACAACTGCTAAAAAATACTAAGCTCACCATAAAATGGCAGCAAATATCTCGTATGGTCCTATTTGGTGGGTGCTGTAGGACAAAATAAGGACTTTGCTGTAAGCATTTTCTTGAGAACCAAGTCACCTCATGTTCAGTGAACACTGTCCCAAAGATTAAAACTCAAACCCCAGCAATTTAATCGCTTTTCTAAGATATAATTGCAAGTAAAACCTACTTAAGCTCTCATGAAATCAAAGGATAGAGTACTTACTGAAGGCAACTTTACATACCTATTTGTTTGACCATTCTTTTGGTCTATTATTTCATCCTCAGTACTATCAGGAAAGTTGCCCCGTGTTTTGTTAAGTCATTGGATAAGCCTATTCTAGTATTTCTCTTGCTACCCTATTTCATATCACTGCCAGTTTCATCACCTCTTGCAGCATCCATAATTTTAAGAGTTAATGGAAAGTATTCCATGACCATGTTTCTATCAAGTTACCTTGCGAACTTAAAACAGTGTCAAAAATACTTCAAAGGTGAAAGAAAGGAGTGAAACAGCTCAGATATCAGAAAAAGTTTATTTTAGAAGACATCAGGAAGTAGCCCAAGAAAATGAACAGACTGGTCTTGACTCTTGCTAGGCCATTTCAGTGCCTTCTCAGAAGAAAGTTCACGTGACAAACCCAGTGTTCTCTAACTTAACAAGTTGAAGCGTTTCAGTGCAGCACCAGTTGGGAACTAGAAATTCAGTAAGTGTGGCGGGAAAGAGACCACTGGGCTAGGGCAAAAGGTGACACAGTGGCAGTTAATAGTAAAATAAACTACCAAGGAATAGTAGCCTCAATTGTACCATCTAAATAAACTACCCAAAGACAAATAATCTAAGGTAAGAAAAAAGTCCCAGAATGAGTGCCAGAATTCAGATTTTTAATAAAAGAAATACAAATAGCTGGAAATGAATCAAGCTGTTAGACACAGGGGACGTCTTAAGAAGATTATGAGAGATGTAAAAAAAAATGACCAGAGGTGGTCTTCTAGACTTCAACCATCTTTAGTTATAAAAATTAGTACAAGAATGCATGAAAGCTGTAATATTTTAGTCAGGACAAAGAGTAAAAGATGACAGGGTCTTGTTTTTGCCTTCCATTACAAACAACTTAAGTAGTAAACGAGACAAAGCACTAGCTTTCTTCATAAAGATACTCAAAACAAGGGGTCCAAGTTTTCAATAGCAGTTACATGATCATCAGTTTAAAGTGACAGAACTGGTAACTTCTGTTCACACAGAGGCACTGCAGCTTTAGTTTACTATAGCACTGCCATGGGTGCTCAGCAAAAGGGCAGGAGGCAACAGTCAGATTCCAATATAAAAAATCCTAGTTGAACAGAATGGAAGGGTTTGTTATAATGAAAGGGGTTCAGCATGAGGAAACAGGCCCTGAGAAGCTGCAGAAACCCCATCACCACATTTTCAAAAATCAACAAGGCTCCCAGAAGCCTAAAGTAGCTACAGAGCAAGCTCTGCTTTAAGGACAGTGTTGTCCTAGATAACTTCCAGAGGCTTCTTCCAATCTGAATTCTGATCTATGATATCAGACTAAACCCATCCATATAATACACAGGTTGCTATATGTTTTATTTGGATATTTGTCTGAGCACAAAGGATGTGTCTAGCTGAAAGACAGAACAAATTTTGCTAGAGAGTTATAAAGATAGGTTGAAAAATAGAAGAGTTCCTAGATTATGAAATACAGCCTCTTGAACCACTTAAATCACTTTGCTACTTGAGAGCTATGAAGTGTCACCCTTAAGCCACCCTAAAAACTCTAAAGATGCTTCTGCCAACAGTTAATGAAATTAACAAAGCACCAGCTGGGTTTCAAAAGCCACAGCTAATTATTTTAATTCCTTAGACTGTCTTGGACAGAAAATATTTTGCACATTCTATATGCAGTTCAGCAAAACGGCAGTATAACCTAAAAAAGAGGACAAGTTTTCATTTGACAAGCCACAGTGTTTAAATATATAGCCACGCATCTTGCGCACTTCATCCAAGAGAAAAGCAGAAGGGAATGAGAATTCCTAGTTTAATGCTTCTCATTAGAAAGTAAGGACTGTAGACTATATGATATACCCCTCTCAGTTTTAGGTTTGTAAAGTTGATTTAATTGTTGTCTTTGATATTCTTGTATCAAAATCTTAAGATTTTATTTTCAACCACTATATTTGTGAAATCTACAAGGTAACTGTCTAGCTTCTTTTTAAGTCATTAAAAACTCTGTGTTAATAACTGAGTTATGTTAAGTGGGTAACAATGATAGCTGCTCATCTACAACTTCAAAGGTTGAACACATTTGGAAAGACGTAACTATTCTACATAAGACATGGAAGTAATTTCTTTAGTGTTGCATCACAGTAAAAGCTTTACACTGAAGTGGTTTTCCTGAAAGTTTACTTTATATTCAGAAATTAATGCATTTAAGATTTCTGAAGATTTATGCTATATAAGAGAATCATCTGTTATCAGTAGTCTTGGAAGAAAGATAAGAAGCTTTAAAAAATAATTAGCCAGTACCTGTATTTTATCTTCCGGAACATTCAGCCAGTGATTAAAGGCCTGTGACAGTTTGGTTCTCACTTGCTTACCTACAATAAAAATATTATACGCATTTATAAAAATAATGAAATTCGTTATTAGGGACAACAGTTTGTCTTAACAACTATAGCTGATTTGAGACCCGATTAAAAAAAAAAGATCAGTGTGACAATACAAAAGTGGAAAATGTAGCAGTGCATGGCTGGTTTCCTCATTGAATAAACAACAATTAGCAGGAGCTTCAGTTTTAAACACCTCACAGGAGTACATAAAGCACATATTTACAGGTTACTACATTTAGTTTTCACAATTTAAATAGTAAGGGATCCTGAGTATGTTGGTAGCCTGTACAGATCAGCTTGCCACTTCTGAAAGTAAGCCCTAGTTTGCAAGGCATGCTCAGTTTGTTTAAGATTTAAAAGCTTCAATTATGATTCATTATTAGTTGAAAGTATGTGTATTTACTGAATATCTATTTCACTCAATTTTTAGGTCTTTCTCCTGCAGTATGCTTCACTTGCAACTGTAAATTTGTAAAACACGAAAGTGACTTTTCATACACTTACAAACTAACTCTAAAAAAAATCTTAACAGAACATTCTGAACAGAATAGAACTTTCCAAAATCAGATATTTATCTTATACCTGAAAAATCTACCTACAAATAATAGGATTTGGTCTGCTTTGGTTAAATCTACTTTGTTGGAGGCCAGGCAGTTACCCTGTTTCATAGGAATGAAAGACAACATCAAATGACTAAGTTTAGTGTCAAAACAAGCACTTCTATTCAATCCAGATACCTTCTATATGATGGAGTGAATTTCAATAGAAGTTAACCTTATGCCTATACATTATTGATGCCTGCTTTCTTTAGTAATTTCCTAGTTTTCATGAAAATACATCTATTGAGCATCTAGTCGTTCAATATGAAATAAAGTCATCCTCTGTCCTCATTGAGACTGTTCTGCTCTGAACTCTGAGAAGCTCAGATATGTAGAAGATCATGGAATAACCACGAGACAGGTTTACAAAAACAACTCTGTATATATAGCTCATATAAACAAGCCTTTGGAAAAAATTTCACACTTCAAAGCAGTGTAACATGGAACCCATATTACTTGTATCAAGATCTACTGAGACATAAATGAAATATTCTGCAATACTAGTCCTCATGTTGATAATTGCATCTTACCCATGGCACCAAAGAAATGTCAACATTTGAATCTTGCCCTAAGGCTTCTCTATTACTGTGCAACCAACGTATACAGAACAGAATAATAAAAATGGGTAAATTCACTTGCAGTGACAGACCCTGGAGAAACTGGACTGAGAATTTTTGCCTTTCTAATTAAGTCACCACCAGGTAAGCAATAGCTTTGTGGGTTGGGCTCTGTAGCAAGGGTGCTAAGACTTCCTCCCTGGATTAGAGGTCTGCAATTTTTGTCTCAGTTCTCAGTGACTTCCACTGCTTCCTGTCACCACCATCTTTTGGTTTCCACTAGACAAGATTAACAAAATGGTCCTCCTTTTTTCCCGCAGCAGCTCTGTCCTCCACTTCTGCCACATGTGAACAGGCATTCTTACCTGGACATACACTGTCATTGGCTTGTTTTTTCCATTTTTGTTTTCTATGTTCAGTTTTAAACACTAATAGTTTTCTGCAGAAGGGAAGGATTGTTTTGTCTCTCCTTGTGAATAACTGTTACAAACATCTGCCAAACTGTATGGCTGACCAATTAAGGATTAACAAGTATTTCACTATATTAATACAGAAAACCAGACAGAGATAATATTACATTAAGGAACTGTACCTTATCTATAGCTGTTTATTCCCTTCTAAATTACTTGGATACAGACAACATCTTTTTTTTATTATTATTTTTATAATAGGCAGCTAATTCTGTTTTTCTGAATGTGTTTCCTAGAAAATATACTTAAAGAATGGTGGGTGTTCAGCAACAAGCATTACTTCATGAGGAACTCGACTACTAGCATGCACTCTAAATGGATTAGTAACATGCACAAAGGATTAAGCCACTTCAGTTCCTTAGTACAGACAGCATTTGAATTGTTAGACTTGTCTACCCTGACTAGCAAGGTTTCCTAGACACTGACTATTCAAGGAAAAAACACTACCTGTATAGTGAAGCATCTGTCTTTCGTTTTATAGGGGCAGATTTGCTTATTTTCTAAAGGAACATTATTGCTGCATAAATGATATTTTATCTGATTCTGAAGTCAATCATACCTGGTCTATGTGACAGTACAGCAATTTTCTCAATGCACAATCTATGCCTGCAGCCATGATGGCAAAAGACCAAACCCCTCTAATATTGGTCTCTAATGCCTAGATGCAGAAGACTCCATTCCTTGCCACACTCCTCCTCTCCCCAAACCAGACAAGACAACAATACAAGGAGACTAGGACAAAATTAAAAGGAGCCTTGCCAGAATTATCCAGTTTCTTCACTGTCACATCTCACTGCTCTGTTAATTATTCTAAGCAGGCTATTGTAATATTGAAGAATAGAGGTCTAACATCCAAAATTAGAAGCTCTACCTACTATATAGAGCTATAATAATATAGTAACAGACATTACTGCACCAAGCTTTTATCAAAGCTCTGCGAAATGCATTTGGTTTAATCTGCTTAAGATCCCAATATTACCCAAATCAAACAGCAACTATGAAAAGCTTTTCTCCTTAGTAATCCTAGGTGGAAAAGGTGAGAAAAATAGTCAGAAATTCCTTCTGCAGGTAAGAATGTTAAAGCTTTATCCTTAAAACAAATATCAAGTTAGATTAAAGATGTTGTATTGAGGACAATCCCTCCACCTCTTCAGATGAGATGTCTCTCATCTAAAGAAAAAAAAAAAAGGAAAAAAATCCCAGCCAACTTACTCTCTATATTCACACTTGTTCTTGTGACAGGGCACAGACCCAAAAACTACAGACCTCCATTCTGGACAGGCTCCTGGTTAGTACTGCTTCACTCTTGCTGTATTAAAGTAACCACAAATTATGCCCTTAAGGCAGCACCCCACTTACAGAGAGTGCCTATGAAAGGGCTAGAGCAGCATGGGAAAGAGCAGAGGGACTATTAACCTAGCCCCCATTAGAGCTAATTCAACTCATTAGCCCAGCAGAGAACGCAGCTTTTTGCTAGGTTAGCTTTCTGCCAGCTTTATGTACTGAGTCAGCTTATGCAATGGATCTGCCACAATCAGTACAGGGTGAGCAGCAGATGCTGAGGACCAGGAGAAGGGGACATTGCCCTTCTGGAGGAAGGAAGCCCCTGTATTACCTCAGCAGTAATGTACACTTGCACATTTAGCTGCATCCTCTGATGGATTAAAACTACATGGATGAAGTCCCCAAGCAGACCTCTCCAAGCAGCTACAAGAACAGTACAAACAGCATAAGTGAATTGCAGGAAGACAAGCACAGAGCAGGCACATATACTTTTAACCTGGGCATATACTTATACATATACATATACTTTTAACCTTATGATTGATTAAGGTCACTGATAGAATTCTCTAGCATAACTCCCCTGTTCAAAATAGGGTTAACTAGTCCAGGGCTGTTATTCTGATTTTTGCCTTGTTCCTTCTCACAATCCTGAATGCTACTATCCCATGGTCACTGCAACTAAGGTTGCCTCCAGTCTCGATGTCCGAACCAATTCTTCCTTTTCTTAAGTGGAAGTCCAGCATAACACCTTCTTTCATCAGCTCCTTGATCACCTTTGTTAGCAAGAGGTCATCAGTTCATTCCAGAAACCTCCTGGATTGCCCATGTCCTGCTGTGACGCTTCTTATACCACACTGTGATGTAACAGAAGTCTCTCATAAGAATCAGGGCCTGTATGTATGAAGCATCTTGCAGCTGTCTGAAGGTCTCATCCGCTTCTTCCTGCTCAGGGCATCTGTAGCAAACACCAACTACAGTATCACCCCTATTGATGTGCCCTCCAATCTTAACCCATAAGCTCTCAACAGGCTCATCTGACTGAAGGTAAAGCTCTATGCAATTTCACTGCTCTTCCACCTAAAATCCAACTCCCATTCCTTGCTATCCCAGATTGTCTTCCTAGGCAGTCCTCATCCATCCATTGCAGCACTCTAGTGGTGTGTTTACACCACAATAAAATTGTTGCCCTACAGTTGCATGCCAACCTCTGCCTCCTCCCTCTTACTCCCAATACTGTATGCATCTGTATAAAGGCACTTCAGAGAAGCATCCAATCCTGCAGATCCCCAGAAAAAGCAAGAACCTCCCTTATCAAGTTCTGTTCCTTGTTGTAGTGCTGGGATGATGTGCCTTCAGATCTGCTCTGTAGATTACAAAGTGTCTTGTTCAAATCAGCCTATACCCTTTGTTTGAAAGTTCACTAATTCCTTACTTGACTATGTACAGTCATTTTCTTTTACTGTCATTTCTGCTTTTGCCCTGACTTGGGTAGGTGGATGCTATCTCCTCCTAATAGTCCTGGCTCTGCAGGAGTGGCCTCAAGGCCGTAAGAGCCAAAGCTCTGCGATCAGTATGAGCTATGCAACTAACTAGCTGTTGACAGGCAGTATCTGTTTATTCCTCTTGATGGTGAGAAGGCGATTGAGGACCATAGAGAAGATCCACCTGGCTTCCTGTGCCCTTGGCCCTCATTCCAAAAGCCATATAGTCTTGGCTTGATAAGCTTAAGGCACCCCCTTGCTACAACCATTAGTACTCAAGTAGACAAGCTGCAAGGTTAAGAATTTTAAAGGAGGAACACACTTTGGCAGTCCTTCCATCACACCCCTATCAGAGGTATCCAGAAGCAGCAAACCCCCCTAACACAACCACATGTGGAAGCCTCCATCCCCTACAGCAGTCAGTCTCTCCACTCCTATCACTTGCTGCTGCCCCAGGTGCTGTTCCAATGCTTAGTTGTATAAAACCACAGAATCATTTCTGTTGTAAAAGGCCTATAAAGAGCTTCCAGCCATGTATCTTCTCTCAGTGCACTGAGCCTATTTGGCAATCACACATCTGCTCAAGGAATAGGAATCTCTCTTCTAGTGTAAGAAGCCATCAGCCTTCACCACTGCGGGAGTATCCATCTCCCAACCTGATATGTGCAGACTATTTCTGCCCCCCATCAACATAGCTGGAAGTTTCAGACTCTTGAATCTGTAGAGTCCTGTAATTTTTGTTATTTCTGATGCTGTGCAAGCCTGCTGACTCCCTTCCACTGTTCCTGTGCCTGGTGACACATTTTCCACCACTACCCACCTTTAGGAGAAGGGACATCACTTCTGGCCAGTGGGTGCCCCCAGGCATCCCTACAGCTCAGAATCTAGAGAGCTGCAGCCTCCCTCAGGAATTTGGCCCAAGCTGAGGCTCCTGATGTGCCAAGTGCGGTTGTGCCAGTGGTAGCGATCATGCCCTGTGGTGCTTAACTCCTCCACCAGGCTGGTCAAGTTCAATAACCCAGCAGAAAAAGCCAAACAACAAAGCCAGTTTTGATTGTTTAGCTTGCTGAACAAGCCCAGGAAACACTGCAGCCAAGACCAGAAGGACACAAATGGGAAGATGCACAGTCAAGAACGGGATCAGAATCTACCCCTTTCAATAGCAAGCTGTTAACCATATCAGTTCTACAGCAACTGAAATTCCATATACTCCTCAGTCCTGAAAAATCACGTATTGCTGTTAACTCAGACTCTCCAAAATAAAAGGCTCACTATGTGTGTAAATCAGGCCATTTTGAGACAAACCACAACAGAATCTGTGAAAATCAACCTTGCACTTTATGAGACTAAATGACAACACTAAATTAAACAGAACATCACTAAAAAATGTTCCAGTACAATGAACTTTTACAAGAAAAGTTACTGTTTCAGAACCTATGTTCTTCTCCCAAGCAACAATTTCTGCTTGAGAAGGAATAAACATTAATTACCACAGTAAACATTAATTACCATACCAGCAGTTACAATAGCACCATAGTAAAAATACCTTAGGCCTAGTAACTTCCCTTTGCTGTTGGAAGTCAAAAAAATATACAAGCTTACTCCCAAACAGTTACCATTAAAGGTCCTATTACAGCAAGGTGAAGCAGAGTCATCAACTTCCTGTACTGAGCAGTTAATCCTTAGCAGTTATAAAAATTTGTGTTCTTACACTATTGACAACATTAGCAGGCACCTTCCCTCCCCTGCTACCGACCTTAATACTGTTATACAATCCCTATTTATGTAAACAAAGTTTGATATGTATCTAAATTCATTCAACCATAGGCTACTAAACTGCTTGGAGAGTTTAACTAGTCTGACAAGATAAGGAAGTGGACTACTCTAGAGCTATAGTGTACATATTTGACACTGAGCCAAGCTTTCTGCAAAGCCCCCCAGAGTTCAAACTGATCCAACAGAGAAACATCTCCTTGTCCCTACCCTTGTGCCAGTTTACTAATAGGACAAAAGATTAACCAGGCAAGTTTTTAACAGGTTAGGTCACTGATACTACCTAATAATTTGATAAGCAAGCTGAGAACTGGCACAAGTCAAGCAGCCTGAGGAGACTGCCAGAAGCATAGAGAGAATGGAATGAAACAGCCTCTTTCAGCAAGAGCTTGCTGGATTAGTTCAGGCATCTCATTTGGGCCCCACTCTAGGTAGGAACAGCACCTATATGCCCATTTTTTCCACCCTTACCAAGCACTGGTACTCATACTGACTCCAAGATTCACACACGTAACTGGCTCCTACTGATCTGTACTTGGCATTGTGCACCATAAGCAAAGCCAGTGTTTCAAACACAGTAATCATGGTTTATTTATGATAGGAACCCTTTCTGCTTCACCTGTTACTCAGTACAAGTTTCCCAAAGGAACACTACTTTCACATGCCTAGTTCAAGAGAAGTTTTCCCTTTTGAATCACACAACCACTCCTGCACAGAGAGAAGTGTGTTTTCTCTCACCTTCCCCAAAACATAAACTAAATTAACAAAAGTTAACATAGTAAAGTAGACTATCAGATTTATGATACTTTAGCAGGACAGGATATAAAACACTTGTACTGCCAGTGAGTGTAACGCTACATAAGCCACCAGTATAGAGTTATTAGGGTTGAACTCACAAAGTAAAGGAACTGAGCCACAGGAGTCAAGATTGGAAGGTTAAATGTATATTCTAGATGCCTCATTTAAAGTGAAAGCTAACTGAAAAGCTGTTAGGCACTTTTACCCATAGAAGATTTTCTGGGCACTTTCTGCCTGCTGTTTATTTCCTTCTAGGAAGTTGAGCTTTTCCTCCTGGTATGTACAATAGCTTTAAAAATAATTAGCAGCTAAAGATGCCGAGGCATTACAACATACCTCGGTTAATGAGATAATTTAACCAAACAAAAAGTACACTTAAAGATGGTGTTGGAGGAAAGTAAATTTCTTCAGGACCAGGGCTTAGAAAGCTCTCATAGACTCATCCTCCAGGCAGTTCTCTAGAAAGACCACCACCCAGCTCAACATGGCCAAAAGGAATATACATGAGGAAATGGGAAACAAGCCTTCTGGCATTAAAAAGGCATGCAACTGCCAAATTCCTTCCTTTTCTTAATTTTCAACTCAGTGCTAACTGCCAAGTCAAATGAAATCACTAAAGTTGGCAAAAAATCCTGGATATTTGTAGAGGTTAATAATGAAATTCATTATACACAGGTATAATGAATTAGGACTCAGAGGACCCACACTGCTGATATACAGGTCTTGTTGCAGATGTGAAAAAGCCACTTAGTACTCTGCCTGTGATTTATAATGCTACTTGTCTAGGCAGAATTATATCTGGTCAGATATAATTTTGATCAGAATTATTTCCTCAATATTCACCCAAATTTTGTATCTGCCTTAACTCTTTCTGCATGCAGTATAAGCTGGACAGAAGGCAACCAGACAATTATGCCATACTCCCAATTACAAAGCTGTTCTCCCACTATTTTTACAAAGTTAGTCACTTTGATAGCCTGAATGGTCTTCCTTACACTTTAGGTGTACAAGTAAGAGTCACAGCAAATAATCCGTTTAATCAAAGAGACTTCCAAGGGCCATATCCATACAATAGTTTGCTATCAGACTGCCTCCTGAATTCTGCTGTACTATTCAAGACTGAAAATTTCATGTGAATGTACTGCTGGTGACTTGATACTATACAAGGACTGGTTAACATCTGACAAGTGAAGCAAGCTGGAAATGGACAGCTGAAATTGGCTATAAGAGCACCTGTCTCTGCATATATCAGAGAGAATAAATTACACGAGAGGAACAGAGTAATTAAAAAAACCCAAAAAACCAACCAAAACCAAAATCCCCCCCAAAAACGCCCAAAAAACCAACCAAAAAATCCCCACCAAAAACCACACAAAAATCAAACCAAAACCAAACAAAAAACCATAAAAAAAGCCCACCAAAAAACTCCCAAAAAAACCCCACAACAAAAACCCCCAAAGAATCCCTAATAAAAAAATCCCTCAAACAAATCCCCCCAAACAAAACCCCCAGCCTACTAAAAGCTCAGTACAGCTAGCAACTAAAGAACAAAACATTGTCAGCCCTGAGTTTAAATCCAGGATCAAGTCCTCAGTACTTGCCCTTGCAGTTTTTTAAAGCAGCAAGTCAGCTACTCTGAAGAACAGAGTAGCTGAAATATTACTTACACTACAGACACAAGAGCAGTTGTACCAATCTCACCAAAAAAGGTGTTTCTACAAGAGGAAGAAAGAACAAGTACTGAAAAGTTTTACTTTTCATTACTCTTAAATCTACAAATCAAGAATGGAAAATTTTCTTGGCCTATACTTCCCAAGATAAAAGTTCTGTAAAACCAGTTTTTATATTTGAAAACAACAGAGTACAAAGAAACTTGCCTGGTAGTTGAAGCAAATACTGGTATGGCTCTAGGATTCTTTTAGATGTTTCATCCATCCCATCCATTTCTTTATTTCCTATGATGTAGTTCACTGTTAAAGAAAGTGTTATTAACACTATTTAGATTTAAAAATAGGGAAGTAAACAACAGATACATACAACTAAAAAAATCAGCTGACTTACAGGTTAGGTGCAACTACTCCAATATTGCATGACACACCTTCAGCATATAAAAGGTTTCCAGATGTCATTTACCAAGGAAACACATATAATACACACAAAATACCATTTTCTTTAATTATTCATTAAGTTTAAGCCAACTCCTAGACTTTGTTTACCTTTTTGTTCATATTAGATGGCTTAGGTAATGAAGTATTTAAGACTTTACCATTCACTTTACCATTTAAAACTTCACCAATGAAATTCCACTGCAAGTCTTTAAAAACATACTCATACAAAACCCCACATACAAACTCTTGTATGACTAATCTGATCAGATCTCCCTAAACACTTTCTCCATATATTAGACATTCCAAAAGTGGAAATGTCTAAGAGCAGAAAATACACCTCAGACCAAGGCAACCCAAACAAGTAGAATACCAGCTTCAGTCTTTTCATGTAACTCCTCAATCTTTTGTTACAAGTTAAAATAGAAATATACCATTTTCCTTCCACTGTTCAAGCATACAGACAGCTCTACACACTTTTCCATATACTATAAGTGTAACAAACTCTTATGATAAATCTTTTAGGATCCAGGGCTTACAGAGCTCAAAAATTTTCTATTAATTAGCTTCAATTCACATACTTTTGGTCTAACTGCATTTTTTTCAGACTGTTTTCTGTAATAGATTTTCTGTCCTTTCACCTCCAGCCTTCCGTGCAGCATTGCAGATGTAGCAGCTCAAAACAATTTTTCTCATGTAATTTTAAGACAGAAACTGCAGCAGTAGCATAAAGTCTCATGCTACTTCAGCATCATTTCTCAGATACTTTGCTAGTATCCTGCAAAGGATTTACTTTTCTCTTCCTGGAGCAAGTGAATAGTTATGCAAATTAATGTCTTGGTTTTGGCTACAATAGAGCTAATTTTCTTCCTAGTAGCTGGTACAGTCCTGTGTTTTGGACTTAGCATGAGAATACTGTTGATAACACACTAATGTTTCGGCTTTTGCTATGTGGTGCTCACCATAAGTGAAGGACTTTTCAGTTTCCCATGCTCTGTCAGGGAGCAGGTACACAAGAAGCTGGGAGAGTATAACTCAACCAGTTCCTGTCTATTCCCATTCCCACCCTCCATATCCATAAGCATTTATAGCAGTCCATACCTTGGGAACTGGTCTGTGTTAATAATTTTCTCCATGCTTAGGTTTAGATCAACTCCTTTATTTGCTTCACTGTCTGTGTTCATCAAATGTGCTGGCACTTCAAAGGCAAGAAAGGCTACTTAAATAACTACAGTTGTCAACAAAATGCTCACAAGACTACACCTTTTGGGAAAGCTTTGCACTGTTTCTTGGCCGTGATGCTGTGATAAGCAGTACAGTCTTTCCATCCTCTCCCTGGTATGCCAGCACAACTAGCAGTCAGGCCACACATTAATCTAAATCAGATTTGACACCCTTGACTCTTTATTTTGCTGCCAGCTTGTTGCTGTAAGTGAAGTGCTTTCAACCAGCACTGCCACTGAGAGTCAGCTGTCAAACGGTACCTTACATATAATGAGTAAGTCTCAAAGGACTTCCGTGTGGAAGCAAAATCAAAAAGATTATCAGAGTCTACCCCCAGATGTTTTAAGCAGAAAGAATCTGGTAAAGATAGATATAAGGATATACTATCAACCTAACAACTCCCCTGTGACTACTATTTGTCAAAAAGCCACACAGATGGTGACAGAATTGAAAGTGCATAGCTATCCAGCTAGGTTGAGAAGAGATGTTAGGATTGGAAGTGCTCTCCTGTAAAAGCAATTGCTCAGAAGTAAAGGTTAAAGCTCTTCCTCTTCCCTCAGGGAATTAGGTCTCTTGCTCATCTGTAGGGC
This sequence comes from Origma solitaria, assembly GCA_013397895.1. Classification (NCBI taxonomy): domain Eukaryota; kingdom Metazoa; phylum Chordata; class Aves; order Passeriformes; family Acanthizidae; genus Origma; species Origma solitaria. The sequence goes on along the minus strand of VZRL01000251.1, from coordinate 640,645 downwards.
AGTAAGACAATATTCAGAGTCCCCAACTAACTTGAAATTAATTAGTATTGTACAGCATCAACCTAAATATTTGCCCTTTCTGCACAAAACAGGAGTTCACCTGAAATACTGCTTATCGGCAGAAAATTAGTGAGGTACTTCTGCCATAAGTACAGAGATTTACACTTTTTTTTTCCCTTTTAATAGAAGGGAAGCAAAAAAACTCTAATGAACAAAGAGTGGATGGTAACTCACCTTAAATCACTATAATTAAAATTTTCTATACTATTATTCTACCATTAAAGGAAATTCTAGGTGAATCTCCACCACAAAAAAACCATCTGATTATTCACCAGACAGCTACATGTCTAACACACCCACTGGAGCAAGAACAGTGAGCAGAACCTCCTCCAAACCTATACAAAGAAAGGGACACTTGATAAAGAAACATGTAAATGAAATTCATTACAAAAGCCTCTAAGCAAAAACACCATTATACCAGATGTGTAATATTACTGCTCTTTGCACAAAATTATCACATATGGCACACTTGGGAAATGCTTGATATTAAGGGTTTCCTGCTGAAGAAACTGACTGATTTGTTACAGAAGTTACACTGTTGCACTGAGACTTCTCAGTGATTTAGAGACAAGATCTCAAGTCACCATCACCTAATAAAAGTAAAAGAACCAGTAGTCAATAAATGAAAGGGAACACAAAGCCTTTTGTTAGTGAAAGTGCAAGAATCGATTACAGAGATGCTTATTCATATGATTAAAGCAGTTAAGGCCATTTTACCGTTTAAACCAGCACACAAACTTGCTGCATTTCAATTCATATGCGTGACAAAGTTAATTTTCCAGTTATTTTTCAGTATCTTCACATAAGCATAAAGAGCGAGGCAAAAGCTATACACACAAAAGACAGCCCACACAGCTGCCTTTTGGACTGCATCAAACCGTGTTTCTAATTACCTCTCCGAAAACACACATGACACTAGGATAAGATGGTGACACGGGCTTCCTTAATGTGGAACTACTCTAAAGATATACTTGAAGCTGTGATCAGTGTCCAGGACCTTTCTAGAGAGGATGAAAGCAGTATTAACTCTAGGTTAAATGTCAAGGAAAAGCTTCCTTTTGGAACTTTGCAAAACGGCTTCTCACCCCATCCTGTTCCATCCCACTCTGCCAAATCTTCTTCCCCTCCTCCCGAACAGGGGAATGTAACAGAGTGAAATAGTCCAGGCTAAATGCACAGGTGGTATTTTTAAAAGTATCATAATGTCAGGGGCTCCTATCATAGTGCAACTATACCGAAGATAAAAGACAACTACCAATGAAGCAACGAGCTGTAGTACAAAATGAGCCATTCAGAAAGCTCTCAAATCAGTTCTGTCACAGAACTTAGTGCACCGAGACAATGGTATCATCGTAACCAGCGAGGGGCAAGAAGCCCCAGCCGGGGGGAGCAGGTAGGAGTGAGAAAGTCAGATTCAACAGGAATACACAGAAAATGTAGTGAATATGTATTGTTTCAGAGATTACCACAAGTCTTAATCCAAACGTAATTTGTACACTAGTCCACGTTCCTATTTTAATTAGGAGAGCCGTGTTTATAACCCCTCCTAGGCTGCCACCGAACAACACCTCGCATTCAAGCTGAGGGCGGGCAGCTTCCCACAGGGGGAAGGACAGTCACACATCACACACTTTCCCCGAAGATGCAGCTAAGTAAAGAATAGCTTTCCATAGCCACCACTCCAACATTTAACGCCAGAACGGCGTGAGCATATTGCTCCTGGGATCGTGGTTCCACTTTAATGGGATTTCCAGGAAAAACTGAGCACGAAGGCTGCAGAAGCCAGAGGACAGTACCTGGGCCGCCAAAGGCCCGCACACAGACGGGAGGGTCTGTGAGCTGCCGGCTGACCCAAAGACACAAGATGAGTCGGCAAAACCCGCGACCGCAGCTGGAGCGCTGCGTTAAAACTCACATTTCACAGAGAACACGAAGTTGCTGCCGCCNCCGCCACAGCTAGACCGAGGGAAATAAGGTTCATTTTTCTCGGAGTTCAACACGACAGACGCAGCCTCTTCAGCCGCCTCTAGAACTCCAAGACGAGCGGCCCCGGCTCTTCAGCGCCATTTTAGGAGATCGAGAGCCGAGGACGCATGGCTCCCCCCGCCCGCCGTCCACCCCCATTTTCTGATCGGCGCTGTCGGCCTCAGCCGCCAGGGAGGGCCAGGAAGCGCCGCCCGCCGCCAGCCC
>VZRL01000251.1:537817-629987 GCA_013397895.1 Origma solitaria | reverse complement strand
TTGCTTGGCAGACTATAAAGCAGTCATGACCTGTTTAGCAAGAAGTGTTTGTAAGCAAGCTCTGGAAAACCAGTTGTGAGAATGTCAGAGCAGGGTGGTGGAGGGTGTTGCTGAGTTACCTGTAGAAAACCAGGACTGAGATGATCCAACTACTTGATGTGCGACCCCTGTGTGATGGTGACTTCCTGAGTGAGTGCATATTAATTAACTGAATGTGGAGTACTATTTTGGGGGTCCCTGAATCTATCTTCACTAGGAAGAAGATTCTTTTTAAGAGCTAAGCACAAACATTGTGCTGAACTATGAGAAGGCATTTTCCTTACTATGAGCAAAAGCAGTAGTCCTCTCCAGTTACCGTGGAGTTACTTGCTCCTGTTGCTGTTGTCTTTGAGCCTGTAGATACTCTAGAGTGAAGACGGTAGTCAGTACATCAAAGAAAAGACTTCTGGCATCCAGAACTCTCAAATTAAGTAGTCTTTGATTGTGACTTACACAGATCACCTTAAGGAGTTACTGTTTAGAGACAGCATTCATCAGTTGTCATTTAAGCTAAGTGTGAATGTGAACATCTATAGAGCTTTGTTCACCTAGGTTGGACTAATGCGAATAACACTGTTCTTGGGCAGAGGAGTTTGCTGTTCTCACTGTTTAATCTGTTGGTTTGTCCCCCAACAACCTGTAGCAAAGGATTTTGTTTCATAAGTATTTTGACAAATTAAGCTTGTATGGTCATGGAAGAATGTAGTCTTGTCCCTTTCTTGCACTCCTGGCTGTTTATTCTTGTCTTCAGTGCTAGCAGTCCATTTGTGTGGTGCCAGAGTGCACAGAACTAAGCTGAAATTAAGAACAATCAGATACATATACTCTTCAGTTGCAGACAGTCCCTGTCCTGGCTGATCCCTGGCAGAGGAAGAAGAGACACAAAAGCAGAAGTGCACCAAGACTGATTAGGATCGGTTTAAACTGCATGTGAACACAAATTCTTCCCCATCTGTCTGCCAAGTTAGCAGTTTACCGTCATTAGGCTAAACATTTTGTAAACTTTCTACAGGTGAAGTTACCATAGAGGGTTTTTTGTGCTTGCGTGCTACCTAGAGCACCGGACTTCTCTATAGGTTTGAAGTCCATGTTTTCTAGAAGATGTTGAGTGAAAAGATTGAATTGACACTGTAACTTGAATGGGATGAATAAAATTCCATTTTCAATATGATAAACATTGATTTCAAAAGATGTTTTTGTCTTAAAGAAGAATTGGTATCAGATGAAAAACCCCATTTTTTAAGGAGGCCAGTATAAGCTTTGCCTCCCCTCCCCTCCTTCAGGTTCTTGTTCAGTATTTGGAAAGAATACCATTAATAACAATTATGTCTCTTTCTTCTTAAATTAGAGAAACAGTTGGTATTATAATTTTCTGCAGCAAAATATTTATAAATACTAGATTTCTATCCTGTAAAGGTGACAATGTTTATATACCTAATATTTACATTAATAATACATTCTGACAAAAAGTGTTTTTACTAGAGGGTGGAAGATGTAAACAATTGTACTACCTTTATTCCAAATTTAAAAATAGGAAATGATAATTTGGGGAGAAATGACATCACTGTTTGATAAACAAAGATAAACTTGAGATTTGTTTTTTTTTATTTTGTAAGTGTTAAGAAGGCCCATATATTTATGGGTAGACAACTGGAGACTTGGTGACAGTGTGTGTTAAAGCTAGTTAGAGATGGTAGAGTGAGGTGTGTGACATTTTCTGCCTATTACCACAAACTTAACGCAGATATTTGGATGATACGTTATCTCCCTTTCCAAGAACTGGGGTTCTTACTGAGCTTTTATCTGTGATCCTTTCCCTTTTCCCTCTTAAGTGTCCTTAGTGTTCCTCATCGTTTAGACAATCCTTCTAAATGGGATTTGGGAAATGGGATTTGACTTTAGCAAAATTCAGATCCACGTGTATCTAATGCAAGATTTCAGGTAGTAATAAATAATGTAGTAGGGAGTAATTTGTTTTTTCACATTCTCTTCTGATCTGAAAAAAATGTTTCCATTTGTGGCAGGGCAACCTGATCCACTGATAATTTTTTTCCTTCCTATTTTCAGCTATCCTCTCAAGAGCAGAATGCAAGTGCTAAATCTCTTTTGTACATTTAAAATAGTCCACTTCATGTTTTCTTAAAAATAAATGTGGAATACATTCTTCTAAGATTACAGAAAATGCTTTAAATTAATTTAGAATGGTGGAAGAGACTTTCCAATATCCTATATGAGTATTTAAGTGAAAAAGTGTTAACTTAAACTTTTTGTTAATACTGTGACTCTTAGGTTGGTGTAACTTCTTTTCCTGGGAGAAATAATAAGGGATTGAGACTTTTTTTTTAAATGAGTACATGTTATACCAGCATTTCAGAATTCAAGAATTTGTAATGGAATATGTTTTCACTTTTTAACTTATTTTACTGCTTTGCTTATTGAAAGATAGATGTTGCTGTAATATTAAATGAATATTACTTCAAATTACAACATTAAACCTAGAAATTGTATATAATTCTTAATCTTTATGCTTTCATAAATATAAATGCGTTTTTGAAAACATAGCAATAATGTAATAAATTTTGATATTGGTTTCTGTAGAAGATTGTCCTGTTAGATGAGCATCAAGGGATATAGTGAAATACTTAAGCATAAGTAAGACTGCAATACTGTTTGAAAATTAGAGTATGATATGTAACAATACCTTGCTGCCTGGAATAAAGACAAAAATGGAGACAGTAATTCAACTTCAAGTCATTTCCATTTTGTAAATGCAGATTCATTCTGAGGTGCTCTTCCAGAACTTTACAATGACAATCCACATACATTTGCACGTAGAACATGATTTGGGTAACCATGTAGTGTCTTTGTCCTCTTTGCAGAATTTCATGCCTATTTTCCTGCAATGTTGGACAATTTAAAAGACATTAAATCTTGAATTCATTCCTTTACTCACAGATTACTAGTGCAGGTTTTACATTCCTAGAAATCGAGTAGTATGAAAGATTGTGTCACCTGATGACATACAGTATTGGATGGATGGATGGGCTGAAACATGCAGTCAGTCTTCAAATATATTCTGATATTTTTGATCCATTTTAGAAATGGACTGCCAAGGCTCCTGCCAAGTGTGTTCCTTGGAATAATTTAACATGTAGTTCCAGAAATATTAGTATGTATATTTGATGTCTGTCTGCACTAATTCAGTTTTCCTTTGCTAGTAGTTCTTTGGCTGTTGAGCTGATATTCTGATTTCATTTTACTTTGCCTGATGTGAGCCAAAATGTTGGATTGATAAGGTAAACAACATATTTCACTTTATTTTAAAAAGCCATCTATTTCATACATTGTACATAATACAAAGTACATATTTATATATACACTTGCCAATGTAGGGTGATATAGGTTTTTAGATGCAAGTAAAGTGAGTTAGCTGCTTTTGTTACATTCTATAAGAGTATGAAAAATTCTCTTTCAGTGATATAATAATAATATATGTGAGAGATAGGTATATGTCCAATGGCAGACCTTTTTACTCGTAGTGTGTTTGGCATTGGTAGCATCTGGATAGCAACTCAAGTGGTAGTAGGTCAGCTTTAAATTAGTGGAATGTTTTTAGTTGTGTCTCAAGTAGCACTGAGTTCAGTAAAATTATACTTACTCTTTTTTGCATTAAAATAGAGAACAGTCTACCTTTTTGTCACTGGAGTAACTTGCTATGCAACAGCACTTATTTGAGCATTTGAAATGGTGTAATGAAATCCTAGTTATAGTCTGTCAATAAATATTAAACATAGCATTTATTGTGGAGTAAAAATGATCCATGATACTTAAGTATGCCTCATGAAGTTTCTGTAGTTATATATATTGTATTTACTTTGTTGAAGTTTTGAGGAAGCAAATCAGCTTTTAAGATCTTCATAAAGTAGATATATATTTTAAACAAACAAAAACCCAAAAGGAAATGGTAAAGTTCAGGTACTCGATTCCAGACAAATGCAGATACAGTTCTAGAACTTTGCTATCTTACTGCTGTAGCTGGATATCCTTACTGTGTTTGCTCAGAATTGAACTTGGTGAAGAAACCCAAACCGCTGCAATATTTGAATGTGATCTGCAGATGGGACTTGTGTTTCCAAGAACACTCAGTCTTAAAGGAACTCTGCAGCATCTTTTCTTTTTTTCTGGCAATTTCTCTTGAAACAGCTTTTGTGTCCACTGAAACAACATTCCAGCCAAGCTGCATGTGGACACACATCAATTGCTTAGTAAGGCCAGTCTGAATGCTTAAATTGTGTATTCCTCTTCTAGCAGGGTGATGCACTGTATTTTTGTGATAATAAATGTTACATTGGGCTGATTAGTCATACTGCCTTACTGAAAGATTAGGTTTATCCTTTAAGCCATGTATTTGAGAATTTCTCTTCAATTATCTTCTCAGGCTTAGGGGAAAACATCGATCATAAACATATAATTAATTAGGATTTCATTGGCCTATGAAGTTGATACTGTAATCTGATGATTTGATGGAGACACTGGTATTTTATTGATAGGCATTGTGAGAATCTTGTATTGTGTCTTGGAACTGAAGACCTCTTGAGGTGCCTCTTGTTCAACTTTTGAGAACAGAACAAGGTGTCATCTGGAAAGTAACAGTAGAATTGTTGATGTACAAAAGACTATCAAGTAAAACTTATGATAGACTTTTTCTCTTTCACTGTAGTAATCCTAAATGTTACTTTTTAAAAAGAGGCTAAAAAATGAAGGTTTTAGTATAAGAGGCTTAAAGACTTTTAAGAAAAAAACTGGGCTTTACATAATAGCTTCAGCATACTTGAAAGCAGTGAACAGCCTCTTATACCACCTATGCAACTTCAAAAATTTTATTCTCTGTTCTTTAATATGTTCAAGGGTTTTGTGGAATCTGAGCAAGGATCTTTCTTTAAATAGTCACTCCCTGGAAATGGCTGCCGTTAGTCACAGGCTATGCCAGCTCAAGATGTTTTGGAAACAGGTGCAGCAATGAGTAGCCAAAGAAACTGAAGTGTTCTGGGTGGATAAATTGGATAAAAGGTATGAAATAAGTAGTTTAGGTTCTTTAATTCCTTAAATTCTGAAGGGTAACCTAGCCAAATACTAACTCTTTTTATATTGTTCTTATTCCCTCTATTACTACAGTGGCATTTGCACTTCCTGTGTAGTGTGCATCTAAAGTACATCTTCATAATTATGTAGAACTTGACAGATCTCCTTTGCGCTTGTCATCAGCTGGGTATTTCTATTTTCTTAATACCTGTCTTATTTTTAATGCTTGCCTGCTTGGTTGGCTATGGGTATTTTCTGATGGAAAAGTAGAACTTAGTTCAACAGGAAAAGCTTGCATCACTGTTTTGAATAGCTGCGACATTGACTACATTTTGCCTTTTTCCCCCAAACCTCCTTTCACAAACTTAAATACTGAACTCTTGCATATAGGTGGAGGACAACTCTGCAAGATAAATGCTGTTGTGGAGAAGAATAAGAAAGAGAAATTATAAATTTTCTTTAATACCCTTGCTATTGACCATGCAAGGGTATTTGGCCAGTAGTATTCTCCAAAAATTAATTGAGATGGGAGAAAAGTTTGCATGCGTGCTTATGTTTGTTAGATTTCTGTAAGTTAGGAATTGTGTTCCTACAAGTTAGGACACTTGTAAAACTAACTCAGAGAAGAATATTCTGAAAGGGACACCGTAGTTATGATGAAAAAAGAGAAAAAATAGAAACTGTGAACTTGAGTATCAGTCCTTGCTTTTTTTTTTTTTTTTAGCCCACATGCAATTGTACTGTTACATAGTCCTTCCTCCAGAAGAGGCATTTATTTATATTAATCTGAGGAAAGTAGGATATACAAATAAGTTGTTGGTTTTTTCAATTTGGAGAGTGAGGGAAGGATTTACAGTTTACTTAATAGTTTAAGAAACTGACCCTTTGAAAGAAAACTCTATTGTGGAAAATAATGTTTATGTTTTTCTGAAAGAAGATTACATTAGTGAAAATCAAGTTTATTCAATATTAGAAGTTTATTCAATAGCAGAAGTAGTCTGCTTGTGAGCATGAGTTATAATTTACTGCAGTTTTCCTGGGTAAATAGTTCAGTGTACTGATTTCTGTGCTGCCCTAGCTAACCAGTGTTTAGCTTAGTTAAGACATCTGCATTCTGCAAGATTGTGAGTATCTAACCTGACAGCAGTGGCCCAGTAGGTGCTGGTAAGAAACGTGAGATTGAACAGAAAATAATGTGGCGTTTTTTTCCTCTTTCAGACTCAGATAATTGGTTATTTTATTATAATGGGTTATATAGCTAAAATCTTAACCAATCTACTGTCTGCTCTTCTTGACTGGAAGCTATCTGTACTCTTAACCAACTGTTTTATAGTAGTGCCAGACCAAACTTTATTTGAATTGGTTTCTGTGCTGCTTGGATGTTTCTACATAGTGCGAGTACTAGTACTTCACTTCTCCTTAACCTTATTTGTGTCTTGTCTGCAAAAGCTGCCTTCTCATTGTCCTTAATATATGCTGTGTGTTCTGTAGCCTGTTTCTAAGGGGATTTGAAGGTACAATTAAGCAAGCTTGTTGTTAATAGACCTGTTCATTATTCAGGGGCCTATAGCTCCGTTAGAATACTAGGGGGAAATCAGAACATTGAAAAACTTTGGCCAATGCAACTCTCTTATGTAATTGTATTTATTTGCATATATGTGGTCACCTTTTTCTTTGCACATGCAATAGTTGTGGTTGCTTTAAAATTTCATGGGAGCTTTTTCTCCCTTTTCCTTTTTTTTTTCCCTTTTTTTCTTCTTTTCTTTTTTCCTTTCTTCCTTTTTTTTTTTTTTTCTTTTTTCTTTTTTTCTTTTTTCTTTTTTTTCTTTTTTTCTTTTTTTTTTTCTTTTTTTTTTTTTGCTGGGAGAGGAAGCTGAAGAACTTTTGGACTATTTTGAAAGGTGTAGTATCTTTCTGTAAAGATACATCTCTGTATCTCCATAAAAGAAAGATAGTATGGAGATAGATATTTATATTGTAGCATAATTTACTGGCAGTTCAAAGATTGTAAGGCTGTACTCCAAATGTTAGAAAAAATACAGCCTCTGCATGGACTAAGGCTGAAGTACTATTGCAAAGAGACCAGTATAGATACACCTGTAAAGGATAATACTTGTAATTTTTACTTTCAAAAATTTATGCTGTGAAGGTAATAATGATCAAGTTTGCACTTACTCATATACACACACATACACAAACACATATGTATGTATTTTAATATCTAGAAATTACCTACAGTTTTTTCAAAGGTTCAGTTTGTTGGCTGGCTTGCCTTTGAGTTTCGTTATGATTATATTCTATTAGGTGTTTTAAATGCATAATTGTGGCATAGGGAATTCCAGGAAATCCAAATCCAAAGGGCTTACTATTTTTAAGCCAAAATATTGCACTCTTGTTGTTTTATCCAATTGAGATGTGTTTGCTTAGCTCTTGTATAATGTTTTCCCTTTGAGCCTAAAGAATAGCATAGCAGGTTACTGGTGAAGAGTAAGTGGCTAGTTTAGACCAGGAGTGAAGATCTGTCAAAATGTTCCAGAGAAGGATTTGCTTATACTAAAATCTGAGGAAAAGTGTAGGGAATAGTGCGTAGCTAATTGAATTCGAACATCGTTAAAACCTAAAACAAGTGAAAAGTATTTTGAGTTTGGCTAGTTTGCAAAGTGAGAGCCTTAAAAGCTATTGCTGGCACTGACCTAAAAAGCAAGACAGACTGTTGGTTTGTGCATGCTAAATCTCCTGAAGCCAGTGGAGAAATTTGAGGATAGTTTTCAGAGCCAGTCACTGGAAAGCAGAGGAGAGACTGGTTTGGCTGTTCTAAAGTGCATCTTCAGGCTCTGTTACTCGTGTTTATATCTTAGTGAATCTGAGCCTTGCACTTTGTCTGAGATGAAAACAGCCTGTTTGGAAAAGCCAAGAGAAAAGCAAAAGGCAAGTTGGTAGAGAGAACAGGAGTTTTCTCTGTGGGTGTTTTTGTGCTACATGCTATTAATTTAATACAGTCTGAAATGGAGACTTAGATGACTGTATCTCCATCAAGTCTGAATTTATCAGAAGAAACTAGATGCCAGAGGTGTAATTGAACAAAATTACCTTTGCAGTGACACTGAACCTTCCTTCAGTTGATGTTTTTAATCGCAATGTCAGGCTCCATGAAGAGGAGAAGGTCTGCATATTCCTATTTCTGTAACTGTAGTGCATCTGTGAGTGCATGTGCTGTGTCAAACAGTGCTAATGGGATCCCTGGGTTAAATCCGTGCAAGACCATGAGACCACTGAAAGTGGTATTTCTTGTATTTTGATCTCTTTGCCAGTATGGTGTAACCTGAAACAGGTTTTCTGGATTCAGGTGTGCTTTAGTGTCTGCCATTGCTGTTGAACTCAGGAGTTACCCTGTGCAAGGCAGTGACTTCTGAGCAATCTCATTTGTCCAGCTGTATGGTTCTGGTTAATTTTCTTGTTCTACTGTAGATCTCTGCTCCTTTTAAAGGAGGACTTTTAAATACTGCCTCAGCACTGGATCATCATCTTGGTACAAGTTAACTGGAGTCCACTCACATTAAATAGTGTATTTTTCAGGAATGTCAAACCAAGCAGTGTTTTTTTGACAGGACTGATCCCATTTATAAATTGAATTAAGAAAAGTGTTGGTTTTGTGGGAAATTCTGAAATTTTTGAAATTAATCATGAAATTAGTTCGTAGTTTACAACTGAACTTCTTATTTTACAAAAACAGATTATTAAAAAAAATGTTCTGTGATCTAGTGGTAATGGTACTTAGCTAGTTCCCTATAAAAATCAAAACTTAGTCTGTTCCTAGAGAATGCTCAGTTAAATCACTAATACTTGCTCCTGTTTGCAAATAATGTGTGCTGGATATAAAACTAACATTAACTGGTTTTTTTGAGTGCTATCCAACTAGATTAGACTTTGAATACAAACTTGTGTCTGACCTTGCATAGACTCCAGTGCTGAAGTGCCTTCAGCCAGTTTAAAGCCACTTCAGGGTTTTAGTGGAGGTATTTGGCTGAAAGCTGTTTGTTTGACACTCAGATCACTTGAAGAAAAGACAGTTAACTTGACTATCGAGTTATTAAAGGGAAAAAAAAAAAAAGTAGTTTGGTAAATGTCACCTTTCTCATCCAGCTAGGGGCCTCATACATTCAATTTTTGGAATTTGGAAAAAAAAAGAAATTAAGGCGCTAGAGTATGCAATGAAAAGGTAAATATAGAATATGCTATCAGACACCCATAGGAAATGGGGGGGAAAAGAAGAGGATTATTTTCTAAGTTTTGAAATTTCTGTGGGTTTTTTTGCAAGAACCTTACAAGCTCTAAATTATTGTGGAGTACTACTTCATGTTGTAGTTTGAGGCAGGCTGCCAATTTGCCCATTGATTTATCCTCTTCTATTTTGTTAACTCTGGTATGTAATCTTACAGTGAAATGATACAACGTACTAAAGTGAAAGTAAAGTAATTTAGCAAAATTAACAGAACTAATGAGTTGAAGAACTTTAGCCCTTAATCAAAGGTGTATCAGAAAAGATGCAAAAGGAAGGATGGACAGGGAAAGGCATCCTTCATGTGGGTTTGGGTTTGGAGGGCCAAAGCTTTCCGCTTTTACTCATGTGAGTTGTTAATGTAACTCACAAAAGAAATATGAAAGAACACACCATCTGTTTTAACTGCTGGGGGTGATCATCTAGCAGTACACACCTCCCCTCCACCTTTCCCGGTTTAAGATATTAAGAAATACTGTTGGCAGTAGGTAGTGTCTTTCACCAGCTTTGATTGTTTAAACCCATTTTATTTGATTTATTTTTGATGACTACATTTTTTATTGTTTTCTGCAGACACACAGAGATTTTAGAATATTTATCTCAGCATTCCTGACTTTCTTAGAGGAGTGAATAGGTTCAACTCTTTTTACTAGACTGATTTTCTAACTTTGCATAATCATCAAAACGCCATCCTGATGATCATTCAAAGTTACCAGGAAAAAACAAATAAATGAGTTTGACTTGCATTTAGAACAATTCTGTTTGATTAGATTTCTATCATAAAGAAGCCATATACTTTTGCAACAGTTAGATTTTAAAGCACTTACATTTTTAAAAGTTTTCTGTCAGTTCTGTAGCCTTCAGGCTATTGTGATGTTTTGCTTCTTGCCACTTGTCAGCTCATACAGTTCTACACAAAACATTAATATTTTGATTCTTATACAGGTAGCTGTGTATTTTGGTTGCAAATACAGCAGAAACTGTTAGCAATTTCTCACTTAAGGTTTTTCTCTTCTTTAGTCCCCATTTTTCTTGTTTCCCTCCTGAATTTAACTAAAGGGCCTATTCCATCTGTTCCTTTGCGGAGATAAAGCATTATGACTATTGCCATTTCAGAAATCTAATAAGCAACTGTATTAAATACAAGCTATGTTAGCAGATTTTTTGTAAGCACTAAGAAAAATGCATTATGAAATTTTAATCTGCTGTAATGGGATGTCTTAGAGACTAAAAACCCCACAGCTATAATAGCCACAAGATTGCAGGATTTCAGAGCAATGAATATAAGTACAAGGCAGCCAGCTTTGGCCTACATAATTTGTTGAGAGGAAGTGGGGACTGAATGCAACAGTTGAGCTTTTAAAACTAAAGAAGTGAACAGATTGTTGCTGAGTGGAGTCGTGTACAGAGTATTTTTAAAATTAGTATTATGGTAAGTAAGTTGAGCTCTAACCAGAGATGAAACCATGTGCACACTTCCTGTCTGAGACATCGCACAAGTGCCTGGGGGTGGCAAAATGAGTTTTGACATACATCAGCACAAATCAGGAGTGGTAATGCTGGTATTTCTTTGAGTGATTTTTCTGATTACTTTGATTGGCTGTTTTGTGTATGGGGCAATTCACAGAATCTTGAAAAGCACAGGTAATTCTAAAGAAAGACTTCATGTTCTGTAGCTGCTTTTTATCACAATATTTTGTTTTAAGTGTGGGAGTTCCTTGTTGATTCAGAATTTGAGTGTGAATACCTATAGTCATATTAGGCTTCGTTTGAACTGCTACCTCAAAAGCTGCTTGATCATCCTTTTAATGTGTTTAGTAAGACTGTTGATTTAAAGCCTTGAAGAAATGGAGTATTTTAATCAATCTTATGATCTCTTCAAGCAACTAATTACACAGTATATTACCATGTTTTTTTTAAACCTAAAAACTCTGTTCATCTTGAAGCTATGGGATTTTTAATGCCCTAGACTATAAGATTAAAGGTCCCTCCCTGCAATATTGCATTTTTCCTATGCCATGGAAGAGCGCTTGAGTGACACTACAGGCCAAATCCAGTGAAGGACTGTAGCTAACCTGTGGGTGTTTGTGACACTTCTCAGCACAAGTGATGCCACTGTGGAAGTCTCCTTTATATTGCAAATGTGGACATGTGGCATTGGGTGTTCTGTCCGCTGGGCAGAAAGAGAATTTGGTACGAGTGCTTTATAAAGTAGGTAGCTTCTGTTGGATGGTTAGCTCAGAACCTCTCCACAAGCACTTAGAACTTGTTCAGGCATCTCATTTCCTTTCACATGCTTTATGGAATGGATTTGCAGTAGTCCCGATCCTCCGGAGGAGTGAGGTGGATGCTTTATTCAATGAGCCAAGACTCCCAGCACATCGAATCGAGGACTTTGCTGCCTTCTCATGTAAGGTTTTAGCATCTGGGGCTGAAGGCAGGCAACAGGCTGAGCTGGGGAGCCATCAACAGTCAACACACTTGCCAGGGTTTCATGGTGTGGTACGTGCCACTTTAGTAGTTCACTGCCTTTGAAAATGGAACGTGCTGCATGCTATCCCTGCCTCCTAGGGGGCAGTTCTTGGAAAAATAGCCAAAAAATAAATGGAACATGAGGCAATGTCATACTTCTGCCAAAAAGGCAAATGCCATACTGGAATGTTAAAGTATTACTCAAAAATTGTGCGAAATTATGTTTGCTTCTCTTGCAATTAAATAGGCCATACGTGTGCTTTTAGGCACCAACTAGAACAAGTATGTGGGATAATTAAACTTCAGAGGACCAGTTAAAAATAAAGGGCCTATAGGTAAATAGAAATATATAAAATAATTTTTACCTATAGGTAAAATTTACACCATGTGTTGTTTTTTTTCTTTTAGAGAGGGGATTACTCTAAGGAGTTGCATCTCTTGAAGCAGAAGTACACTTGTCTCCATTTGCAGTATTGATAAGACAAGAAATAACAGTAGCAAGGAGTGTTTAGATGAGATGTTATAGAAAAGCCTGTAAGCACTGCAGAGAGAGTGAGATATTCAATCCTAAATGTAAGAATAGACACTACAGACACCTGTTATGAATAATACAGCTAAAATGATCCTGCTGAGAGGAACGACCTTGATAACCTTTTATGTGTAATTAAGTTTTTGTTTGTTTTTCCCAGGAATCTCATCCTTTGTAATTTAACATTTTATAAAGTGGTTAGATTAAATTATTTCAGTCTCTTTGTAGGTATTTTCTAAACTAATTTTCATAGTTCTTTCTAAGTGTCTTGTCCCTGGCCAGCAGTTTTACGCTGAATTACTATGCAGCAATGGAGGGAGCACGGCAGATTTAAAATCCTCTCTCTTGTCTAAAGTTTCTTGTGTCACTGTATGACATTAGGTATTTTATCCTGCCATGCTTTTGGTAGACTCATGTGTACAGTTGGCTCTCTGCTACAAATTAATTTTGTCTCCAGAACCACAGTGCACATGTTCTTAGTTCCTGAATGCTCGGATTTGTGCACAGCCTTCCTGTAGAGATTGGTTATGTGTAATTTGCTAAAAAATGTGTCTTTAGGAAGGATTGATTCGCAATAAGAAAAATTCTGGTTTTTTGCTTTGTTTTGTATTTACATTTTTTGTTTGGTATTTACAATTTTTGTTTTGTATTGTTCGACAGTTGTGTGTAGGTTTAACATTACTTTTGGTACTCCCCCATCATTCTCCTAGCTAGCAAGTGGCAAAAACCAAATCCAAAGGCTACACATGATTTTTTACCAGACTAATAATGTAATTTAATGTGTTGTTTTAGTTTTAATGTGGTATTCTGAAAAGTACTTTATATTAAATTATAAATCAGCTACAGTCATGATTTCTTACAAATATACAAAATAA
This sequence comes from Origma solitaria, assembly GCA_013397895.1. Classification (NCBI taxonomy): domain Eukaryota; kingdom Metazoa; phylum Chordata; class Aves; order Passeriformes; family Acanthizidae; genus Origma; species Origma solitaria. The sequence goes on along the minus strand of VZRL01000251.1, from coordinate 616,711 downwards.
CATCTTAAATGCATAGATTTTGGAATATAATTTTATCAGTACATATTTAAACATTGTCAGAGTAATAACATTATAGCTGTAGTCAGTTAATTGACTTGGATCAGTAAGGAATCTCATGTTGCTGGGGATTTTGAACTGTATGTCATTCCTTCAGCTTTCCCTTTCTGTTTTAACCTAGCAACAAAAATAACTCTTCCCCCCTTTTCCTTCCTCATAGTCAGTTTAGAAAGTGTTGTACAAAATACGGAAGTAAACCAAGGCAAGAAATTTTATTTTGTATTTGCAGAAAAAGGAGTAATGGTTTATGGTTGGGGGTTTTTGGGTGTTGGTTTTGAGTTTTGGTGGTGGTTTCTTTAAGGTTCAGTTTGCAATTTAGCATGAATCTGTTTCTGAAGTTTTACACAGTCAAAAGTAGTAATAAACAGAACCTTAATATGTCACAATTTTAGTGAAAAAAACCCAAACATTCTTAGATAACTATCTGATTTTAATTTCTGTTCACTCTTCCTGCTCTTGCTATCAGTTTTAGTATCTAAAAATATTGTTACATTTTCCTCTCAACTAAAATGCCAGTATTATCAGTTACCTAGAATACAGACAATTAATTTCACATAAATAGATTTTCCTGTTCTGTGTAGTGGTACACTGAATTTACTGTACAACTAATTAAAAAGAAAACAATCATTAAATTGTCTTTGACTGGAAATAGAAATAATGCCAAAGAATTACCAGATTGTTTTAAAAATATGTTTGGGTTTTTATTTCTCTTTAGATTTCATCGACTGTTGGTTTTTCAGACTTTAGATTGTCTTACTTCATCATTTTCCTCAGAAACAGCATGGACTGGTTTGTTTGATTAAACTGTCAAATGATCTTTGTCGCAATCCGTTTGGAAAGCAAGCGTATCATTATTATATCATTCTTTTCAGTGCTTTGAAATGTCCCAAGTTTTTCATAGCAGCATCTTTAGACAGAGCTGTGGCATATTTTTTAAAATGAGGCAAGTTTTCCAGAGCTAATAATTTAAATAATGCTCCTAAGCAATATCTGAAGCCTTTAGTTGGAAAAAGGGTGTTTGTCAATGTAAAAATTGAAGTTAACTTGAAAGTGCTAAACAGGTATCAAGGACATACGTTTTCCTAAATTATTTTACCCTCTAATAACAAACACTTTATTGATTTCTTCCCTTTTTTCACTTAGAGTTCTCCATGCTTGAATGAATTTTGGCTCTTGCACTAAACACAAGAAATGTGAAAGAAGTCTTTCAAGTATTTTTAATTAGAAGTCTCCATTAAGAAGCTCCTTATTTCAAAAGTAGTTGGTACTTTTTTATCTGTTTGCATGTAGAAACTTAATGTTCAGACTTGAAATGTACAAAAAAGTCTGGCCAAAACGGATGGAGTTGCACCATTTTACAGTACTAAGCTATAATGTTAAATAGTTTGAATATTTAGCTAAACCTGACAGGGAAAAATTGCAATCTGGTAGCTATGGCAATAATTGACTTCAAGAAAGATTTTATATGTAGGGGGATAAACTACTCTCCTAGTGGGAGTAGGCATTCAAAGTGTCTTTCCTTCATGTAGTCTTTCAGCAATACAGAACAAGAGGCCTACAGAAGGAATTGTAAAGAATTGGCATTATATTTAAAGAGAGCTTGATCAGCACTTCTGGAGTGTTTTTATTAAATAAAACATTTTATAGAGTGATATGCTATACTGATAAAAAGAATACAGATTTCCATTCTTAGGTCTGAAAGTACTATAGAGAAACATCAAATGCCTACTTGCCTTTGAGTAAGGTGTGCATTACCCCCATTCTGCAGGCTTGAAAGTTGGTACACACCTGCTGGGCCACATCATGGTGCAGCAAGTCCGTGACCAAATTAGGAACAGAATCAGAATTCACTGGGTTTTATTCAGTATGATAGGGGGAAAAAATACCTAAATGCTGTAATTTTTTTAAGCATAGTCACTTTTCTGGATTTGCTATTTTGAATAGGAAATGAGGTAATTACAGTTTAGATGTTTGGAAATTGCACTACTCATTAAATTTCTCGATGGAGAATTGAGTTGCTCTTTGGCAATGATTAGGATAGGCTAACTTTAAAATCTTTGAATTGTTACTTCTCATTTTCTTAGTAGAGTTAATTTTATAATTTTATTCAACTTACAGTAAAAAAAAAGAATTAGTTCCATAAAAATTAAACTTTACGTGGATAAGTAGAAATAATGAAAATCTATTCTGCATTTATTATAGATGTAATAAATAAAAGAACTTGTGATTACTGAATTGAATTTCTTGTTTTGGATTTCTTGGTCCTTCATGATCTTAGAACCTATTAATCCTTTCCACAGCTCATTTTTATTTGGAGAGGAAAATCAGCTTTTGAACCCTTTCAAGTCTTTAAGAACTTTAAGTAAGCTTGGCATTGGACTGATCTAACTGAATAATTTGAAATAAAGAAAATACCTGCTTCGCACCTGTGGAGAAGGCAGAAGCTGTCAGAAGTTGGTTTAATGCTTCCAGACATCTTTCCACTAAGCTCTGGTAATTTCCAGCTTGGTCAAGGGGACAGACAACAGTGACATTTTGCCACAGTCATGTGCTGTATAATGTTTGCTTACAAGATTAGTGAGGTGTTACTTGAAACTTCCTGTAGATTTTAAATTGAAACTGAAAATAGGTTTCATTACAAGAAGCTCCCTCCCCCTCTTTCTTTATAACTTAAAAATGTTTGATTTGGTCAGGATGTTTCCTAGCATAATTTTGATTTGTGGGCAAATATTTATAAAATTGAACCATTTTCCTTCATAAATTTCAAAATTAATAGTTCTGCCTTTCTATGAAATCTACAGCAATAACAAAACCAAAATGTTAAGTCAAAAGCTGATTTTTCAGCCAGAAGAAAATTTGCTCAAAGCACACTCATTCTCGTGGGCTTTCATGTAATAGCCTTTACATTTGGAAAAAATACATTTATTCTGTTTTGTAGTTTGCGAGTTTCAGAAAAATTCCTCCTGTTTCCTGTTATGGTGTTCTCATTTCTGGAAGGTGGATGATGGCCCAATGGATTTACTTTTTTAAAAGGAGTTCATTCAGTCTTTTTTTCACATACTTCATTTGCCTTTGAGGAGTTGTGTGCCTTGATGACATGGTTTGTAGAAAGGTTTTAGAAGTTCCTTACCTTTGGCACTCTGAAAATACATGAGGAATGTATTTGAAATCAACTATAAAGATATTATCTGCAAAATTCAGTATATTAAAGTGTTATAATAATAGTTTTTTCCTGAAGATGTCTGTTACTACTATAAAGTTGAACATCCTCTAAACTACAGCAGGTTGAGCCGTAAGCAAAATCTTGCACTCTTAATTAAACTGATTTTGCTTATTAAAAGATTGATTCTGCAGTGTGTAGGTGGATCTCTGCTGTTGGGTTGAACTTACTGCAGTTTGAAAGTATTTAAGGTAATCTATAAGTCAAACGTATTAGCATTTTGGGAGAAAAATTTTAATGGATTTGTGTCTTTTCACCTGTGTTCATGGAAATGTTTTTTCAGAATGTGTCTAGGCATTAAAAGACTTTAAGATTTGGCTTGGTTTTGAAGTAGTGGGGTATGATTGGTGGGTTTTCCCACTAATTTGTGGGACTGGAATGACTGTAGATGGCATAGTCAAGTATGTGTGTAATGATTCTACTTGCAGACTGTGTTTCCGTCTTAAATTATGGATGATGGGCAAACAATGAGAAAACACTTCCCTTGGAAAAGTAACTTCAAAATACCATAGGCAGGAAGAAAAAAGTTTTGCCACTGCTCCTCATGCTCACTATGGATATCAGATTTTGAGCCTTATGATGGTTGTTTTTGAAACTCAGTAATAATTTGGATGACAGGTAGGACTGGGGGAGAGAGTCTTGAATCTTTAACAAGGTTTTTCTGAACCTTGGTTATTGAAATTAAACAAATCTTAAATTTTCAAAACCAGTCCTTTCTTTTCACTAGGTGTGAGATAGGCTGGTTTTTGTTTGTTGAAAATGTATCACTAGTTACTTGACTCAAGAGTCTTGTAGAGTAGATAAATGCTGAATTTTGAATGTTTAATGCAAACTGAAATCTTGGCTCTTCAAACTTCATATACATGAAAGACTGAGGGAAGGTTTTTTCTCTTTGTGTATGATTCCAAAAGCAGTCCTGCAGGCTTTCCTAGTAACCATGTCTGCTATGTTTCTAGATTGAATACTTAATCTTGTTTTCATGTGGTTTACTTGGAACATCCTGTGCATGGTGCAGAGGAATACAGATTAGGAGACAGAAATAATACATTCACACACACTCTACTAGATGTGCTTATGGGCAAAGCACAATGTAAAGCAATTTTATCAGCTGCTGTATGGTATGACAGACTTTACAAAGGAATTAGAATATAGTAATGCAGCACAGTTGAAAGAAGTGGTGTGAGGATGATTTCATCCCACATAGATGGAAAAATGTATAAGTGTGTAAAAAAAAAAAGCTGGAAAACCGACTTCTTTAACAGCTTTAAATTGTATATAGAAGTGTGATGCTTTCATTTTAGATTGCAATGTTAAAATGTGTGTTCCACAGTGCTCTGGAGAGGTCTGTGTGTTTCCTCCCTCACACACGGAAGACCAGACTATTAATATCGATGTAAATGTCCAAATTCAGAAGATGTGCAGGTTATCTTATGATACGGGCACCTAGCTATTTATCAGTCCTTCCAGGTATAATCGGCTCGAAGGCTGGAGCAGAACCCTTCCAGCAGCATGCTTTGCCTGCCAGAGAAAATTCCGCCAGTGAATTGGTGGAAATCGCTGACTGGTCACCTAGAGACTGCTCCTTCTTTAAGTGGTAAACCAGCTTTTCAGCTGCGGCAGCCTGTGCTGCAGCTCCTGTGCGTACACAGCACTTGTGAATTGAGATAGCAGACAAAGTATTCATCCTATTCCCATTAATAAAACAAAATGAAGTGCTAGTAGTAGCATGGACGTTGTCCATTAGTTTGGATTTCCTAACGGAAAGTGCAAAACTGCAGGAAGTTCTTTTCTTTTTCTCCCTTCTTGCTCACCCAAGACAGCGCCGGAATTTTTTTTTTAATAGTAGTTTGGCGGATGATTTAGGATACTCAACGCCAGGCGCATTCCAGCGGCTTTCCGGAGGAGCTGCACTGCAGGGGCGCGGGCAGCGCTCGCATGTTGTCCCGGCCGGATCCCGGGAGTTGGCGCTGCCGGTGCTCCGTGCCCGACTCCAGCAGCGGCGGGCTCCCGGGAAGCCCTGCGCGCAGATTTACCCGGCAATCGCCTTAAGGGGACAAATTTAGTTGACGGCAATCCGCGCTTAATCTGCCGGAGCCCTGGGCGCCTTCGGGGAGAGGGCGCGGGCGGCCGGCTGTTCTCGGCGCTGGCTCGGGCAGCCAGAAACTTCTGGCAGCTTCCCGGCGCCGGCCCCTCCCCTTAAAGCGGCACGGCCCCGGGGACGCTGCTGCTCCTGTGCCGCCCCGAACGGGCTGAGCGAGTCACCCGGGCGCTGCCTTCCTCCGCCGGCCTTGCCGAAGCTGGAGTATCGGCCCGGCTGTCCGCAGCTCTTCGGGGCGCTGCTCGAACCTCTGGTAGCCCTCAGCACCTCCCTGCAGCGAATGCTGGGGAAGGGCTCACCCCGGTCTCCCCCCAAAACAGCCCCTCCGTACCCCTTGCCTGGCTGCGTCCCCACGCTCCTGCGGAGCACAGCCCTCCCCTGGTATCCGTGTGGGGACGGATGTCCATCTCCTGCTGTCACCCAGCACAGCCGGCTTCCCTTCTGGTAGCCTGGCTTCTGTCACGCATGCTGACAAAATAGTGATCCCTCTTGGGAGCACCTGCTTTGTGAGTGGTGTCCATGAAGATCTTCAATGACAGTCTTCTGGCTATAGTAAAACAACCAAATAGTAAACCAATCAAACGAATAAGCCGAGATACTACCATCAACTTCAGACTTTTTTCCTTCCAGTGGTAATTGAAAGATTTTCGAAAGAGTAAATACAGAGACATAGAAACATAGACAGGATATCTCGGGGGTGTGTATTGAAGCTGCTGTGAGTGAAAGAAGTTCATGATCTCATTATAAATGAATGATGGCGTGTGCTGGGCAATACTTTTCAGTTTTGATGCCGACAAAAGTATACTGATGGTTTTATGATATGCTACTGAAAGGATGATTCTTATCTTTAAATTACAAAGTGCAGGTAATTATGTTCACATATAAAATGTAAATGCCAATTCATGTTATCTTGTTTTAAAACAAATGAAAGCTGAGACAGCAACGTGTGAGACTAGTATAGTTTTGTTTCAAGATGCCTTCAGTAATTTTAGGAAGCCCAGAACTTTTTGTATTATAGGATACGCCCCCTTCGCTTTAAAGACGACTGCAGTGCTTCTTGTTAAGATATTTTCAGTATGCTGAAACCTTTGCCAGGATTACTGAACTATCAGATTCTAGCTGCATTTTAACATACTGTTTTAGGGTTTTTTTCTGGTAACCTGCTCTGAAAAGCATAAAAAGAAAAAAATCCTGATAAAACATGTCAGAATTAAATGCACAGAGATACATTCGGTCTGACTTGTAAGGGCATCTATTAAATGACGTAAGCACAAAGCAGAAAAGGGATAGCAGGTAAAAATAGCTGTATACTAATTTTTAATCTCTCTAATGTTGGTGGAATTGAATAAAACCTGGTTAAGAACAGGTGACTCAGAGTTGGTGAAAATAACAAAGTCGTGGTAAGAATTACTTGAAATTAATGCCAGACTTTGATCATTAGTGTTTATTTTTCTAGTTTGCATTCTCTGTGATGCATCACACTTTGCTAATTATTTTAACTTGCCTCTTTCAGCTGTTACTCTGTCAGAATGAGAGAAGTATTTTGGAAATTTCGGTTAAGTAATTTGTGGGGGGAGGCCCATGTAATTTGTCTTTCAATGGAATAATAAAATCACAGAAAAAGATCCAGTATGTATCTATTGAATATTTCAGATGCTGCTTTAAAGTATATAATGATTTATGGTGGTAGTTAAAGAAATTAATTTCATAATTTTTCTCTCAAAAGCCACTCCGATACTGTATATCTAGTAAATATACCTACACCGTAATCAAATAGTCCATATGTTTGCTAATATCTGAAATTTTTTACAGTAATAAGTATGAAATTTCTCTTACTCCTTTCACTGGAATTAGTTAAAAAGATTTAGGCTAGAGATTAAAATGAACTTGTGTGTTAGTAACAGAAATGAATTCTAACAGATGTCTTTCTTTGAATATTTTTTCTGGAAGATGTTATTAAGAATAAATTAGTGATAAAGTAATCACAATATTGGTAATTATGATCTTTATAAGAATTAAAAGTCATACTTGAAGTTTGATTGTTGACTTGCCTGTTTCTCTTCCATAAATTCTCAAACAGTCAAAGACCAGAGCTTCAGATTATCTTGGTTTTCAAAGTTTATATCTTTTTAGTTAATGTCAATAGCAGTAAAGAAAAATTGTTCTGTATTTTTCTGTAAGTTCACCTTGACAGTATGGATTGGTCTTTGTTGATGATTTGTTTGGCTGTGTACGGAAGTATAGACTGACACCGACACAACCAGCTCTTTAAGTGTTGTTTAAAGGAGAATCATAGCTGTATGCTTCTGGGATCTGTCACTCTTGTTAAAGTAATCTCATTACTCTGCATTTTCTTTTAACTTTGGAAGATGAACTGGCATGAACTGCGATCACCACTGTAGTGGTGAATGGGTTTCCTTACTAAAGAGTGCAGTGGAACAGGACGGATGCTCCCCTTTTAGAGCTCTGCTGTCTTTGCAAGAGAACACATTGCTGCTTTCCTCTGCTCAGATTCATATTGTGTGAAACAGCCACTTCGTGGCTCACTTCAGTGAGAGTACTGACCAACCCCAAATTTATCGCCATCTGCGTCTCTCAGCACCCATCCAAGTGCAGCAAGAGAGAAGCATTGCAGCCTGCCTCAAAGGCAATTACTGTTGGACAAGCTAGGAGGGAATGAATTTCAGAATCCCAACACTCTTAATAGATTCCTTGTTAATCTCAGCAGAGTTTTATTGCTATTAAGCCCGGATTAGGAATGGATAGGTGTTCCTGGATATGGTACCACCAACGTAGTATATCCTACTACTCTGCGTACAGTCACGTACCGCACATGCAGGGAGGGAGAGGGAGGGGCTCATTAGCGCATTCATGTTTCTGATGATCTTAGTGCAGATTGATAACGATTTTATAGTACTCAGAAATACATTCTATTACCTGCCAATGAGGTCTAGGCTGGAACAGTCAGTGTGAAAAATGTCATTAATGAGGAGTTAATCCTGTAGCATCTTATGTTCCTCATTATCAAGTTTTGTAAAACTTAAACTTCTGAAAAATTACACATTGAAGCATTCAGTTACACACTTCCATGCCTTTACTTCTGATGTATTGGGACTGGAAGGAGCTAGTGGGAACTATCTGATGCTGAGTGCAACCACCTCAGTCTCAAATAGTATCAGTCTCTGATGCCTGTGAAGATTTATCTTTATATTCTTCCTACAGAGAGCCTGGATGTGCCAGAGATGTCTCTTTTAAGTTCTTTGAATTGTACGGGCACAGAAACACGATGTGGCTTCAACAAGGGCTTAGATCTCTCTTCACTGCTCTTGTCTGGGGCTCTATGGAGGCTTGCAGCTCTTGAAAACAAGCCTTGCTCTTCTTGCTTATCACCCTCTGCCTTCCCTCTTCTGACCCATAGTTTGTGAAGTGATACTGAGGTGCTTCAGTTGTCTGGAATCTCCTTGCCCAGATTACATTAGGAGAGGTTATGTGAGAGATGATGGATTTCCTTTGAACTCGCCTTCAAGAGCTCACTCAGTATACTGATTTGACCTATGTTCTCCTCCTACTCCCAAACCCACTTATTTCCCACCTCTTCTGTTTCTTGTTTCCCTGTTCCTGTGTTGCATGTCACAGAACCTTGTCTTTTATCTGGACCCTTCACCCTCGTGGTGTGTTTAGTCTCTGTCAGTCTCCTACTGTACCTTGCCTGTGGGCTGCTCTCCTGATGAGCATCACCTTTATCATTTATTTTATTCAAAAGTGAAAAGCAAAGTCTCTTCAAAGTTGTTCTATTTACTAATGAAAAATGAACCTTAATTATTTGAGGGAAATAAATACCAGTGTCTTCATGCAACTTACCTACCAGGTCTTGAGGCAGTTAAAGGAGAAGGTGGAACACTTGGCTGGCCTTCACCATTGCAGCAGAATTGATCATCTGCTGTGTCTTCAGATGGTGCAGAGGCTGGAAACCTATGGCGGTGCTTGTTGTAGATAACTGTGGTATTGGTTTATTATATTTATGATCTTATATCATGAGATTATATAGTATATTATGAAGTTGTAATTATGGGGTTGTAATTAGTGTTGTGTTCTGTGTTTCTGCTGCTATGATACACGTACACTGTCAATTTAAGTTTCATTAGGCTGTTTTGTAATGCTTTGTCTATGAAAACTAGTGAGACCACGGCAGCTGTGTTGCTGGTGATCAGTAACTAAAAAGCAGTTGGTTTCCTTTCTGTTCCAGGCAATTGATGAGCCTCCCTATCTCACAGTGGGCACTGATGTGAGTGCGAAGTATAGAGGAGCCTTCTGTGAAGCCAAGATCAAGACAGCAAAAAGGCTTGTCAAAGTCAAGGTATGTGGTTTTCCTGCAAACACTTCTTTTGATGGGGGGTAAAAAAGTGATATTAATGTTCAAAATGGCACAATATGAAACTTCTTCTTAGTCTCAGGACAGCTAAAAGGCTACCTTGTCCTTGTAGGCTGGCAGTACAGTTTTGAAATAACAGTAAGCTTATTATTGTTGGGATGGGAGGAGTTCCCCCACTCCCACACAAAGAAATATGTTCTGTTTCTGTCACTACTTTGTCATTTGCTTGCATCCCATGTTTTTGACCTTCAATGCCATAGGCTGACCTTAAATTAAGTGATTAAAATGTGACAAATGTAGGCTTATGTATGGGAGAATGTTACCAGAAAATAGCTAAGACTACTCAAAGTAGGTTTAATATGTTTTCTTTTACTTGAGGAGTACAAGTCACTGGCATTTAGCAGTGGCAACTAGGTGATGCTCCAGGAATAAGCTGAAATCCTTCTGCCTTCCAAAAAAGACTTGGCATATTGAGTGCTACAGAGTAGCAAGCAGGGGATCTCACCTAAGCTTTATGATAACTTGTTAATGACTAAATCAGTGTAAGCCACATGCAGTACAAATAAAAATTCTGGAAAGGGATTGCAAGAGGTAAATGTTAACATTCCTTGAAAATTTAAATTTTATTTCTAAAAATAAAGAGAACAATACACTGCGAAATGGCTATATATTTCCATTTGGATAATATTGTTTGGATAAATGTTTCTAACTTGGGAGGAGGTACTATTTTTCTGCTTTGCCCCTTAACCTCATACAGAAATATTACAGAGCATGGATCGAAACCACCTAGAAAATACAAATTAGGTTGTTGTTCTGCAACAGAGTGGCAGAATATTTTTCTTATATCTACTGTAAACTTAAGTGAAAAATGTGTGAAATGTGAGTGGTAGTAATCTGTTATTGAAGACTATTGCACACTATAAACTGTTGTGCATTATTTGACTCTGCCCTTATGCTGTAGCTGATTTTTGCCTATAGTGTGTATGAGGGGGGAGAGCAGGCACTCTCCATAAACCTTGTGGGAAGGACTATTGTCACTTATTTGATAATAATGTTAAATACGAAAAGAAGATTTTAGTCTTAAATCTGACAGAAGAGCAAATTCATGGTCTTTTCATTTCATTACTCAAAACTCTTAATAGCATCAGCTGGTGTATGCTTTACAGTACCGTTGGGTTTAAGTGATTAAGTATTGCTATTTAAGCTGTTGAGCATCAGTATTGAAGTACAGGAATTGTGTTGTGCCTAGATCAGTGAAATCTTAACTCATTTTAGTACTTTAGGGGACTTGAAGTCCACCTCCTTAGATGGCCACTTGCTATTTATTATTCAGGGCTAAATATTTTCTTACGGGTTTATCACTTGAAGTTTGGTCACTGCAAGGTTTGCAGAAAGATCTTGACATGAAATGGAATTTTTTTGTAAATCATTTGTGGAGATACTATACAAAGCTCTCTGGATTCAGTTTTGTGTGTGTGTCTGTGTGTATGTGTGTTTCTTCACTGTTACTGTATCACTTCAGGAAGTTCAGCCCCAGCACTGTTGTTTGTTTATAGAGTAATATGATTTGTAGTTGAGATTTTTGTGTGTAAATGCTGTAACAATACTATTTACATTGTCTTTTCTCCACCAGGAATGTGTATTCCTTAACTTTACAGTGACCTTTGGATTTTCTCTGAAAATCTATTTAGCTCTTTCTGGCACATGCATACTTCCCCCAATATTAGCTCTAACAAAGACTCTTATTATCAGGTGTGCTTTGTCTGGAATTTTGGTAGTTTATCGACTGCATTATTTTTTTTTCACTTGCTGAATGGTTTTTTTTGGCCCCAGTACATGTTTTATGCCTTAGTCGTCTAGAACTACTAGAGGAGAAGGAAAGTCAGTTAACTTCATGCTGTCAATTTTAGTATAAAGCCTTCATTGAAGTTTTATAACAAGGTGTTCTGCTGAGAAAGTAGGGTGGCAACAAAATTCTTTTGATATGGAGTATATAATCTTCAGACAAGTGAAATACGTTTAATTGCGTTTCCTTTTACCTGCTTTCTTCTTCTGTTGACTTCTGCTTCCTGGAATATTTTGAGGAGATACCTTCACAGTAACTTTCCCATCATCAGCACAATTTAATAACTTTATTCAATGTAATAGAGGTGCTATGTACTTATAATTTCATTATCAATAGGTACTGTATTTCACAGTTTAGCAGTCTTTGGCAAATTCTGTACGTGGTATGGAATTCTGCAGTAACATGTAACAGCATTCCATGGAAAGCAGTAAAATGTCACATTTGCCTGGACTTTTCAGAAGTGTTGAAGGTTGTACAAACTTGACTCAAGGGCAAGACTTAGGGTGTTACAAGAGCGTTAGTCTACTTCAGATCGGTTGTAGCTTTTTTTAGAGAGTTTTTTAAGCCAGTTTATTTTGGCAGCATCTCCTAAAACAATTAGCAGCAGCATCCACCACCACTTGTGTTTGGCCGCCCCACACAGAAGTTTCAGAAGAAACTGTTTTCTGTGTAGGTCTTTATTAAACAGAAACAAGTAAAGCTTCTGCTGTAATAGGACTTACTAGGACTGTCTTTTCAGGATGGTGAAGAAAAAAGAAACTCCAACTAAGTCTAACCAAGTTGATGATGTGCTTGATATCTTAGTCTTTTGTGTGAGAGAGAAAAGTTCCACACTGCTAAATACTGTGGGAAATAAAACGCAGAACTAATAAATACTGACATTACTTTTCTCTGCTTCAAGAAAGGCCAGCAGTGTCATGTTGAGTTTGGAGTTAAAATATTCCTGTTAATAACCAGTATTTTTTGAGCACATGTGAATATCTCAAGAAGCAAAAACTGTTGGTATCAAAAAATCTCCCCCCAAAGAGTCAAAGCCCCAAGACATCTTTAAAAAGACAAGCCCTTCTTGGGCACGCAATAATGATTTGCTTTGTTTACCTTTCATCCATGTACATTGTGGCTGGCTCATAGATCTGGATAGAGTTCCTTTTTGCTGCAAAATTCATTTAAGTTAACTACAGAAAGTAAATAAAATCAGATGTCTCTAAATCAGAATTGATATACTGGATATTTTGTATTAGCCACTAGTGACCCTAGGTTTCAGATTATTTTGCCTCTTATCTGAAGTTTGGCTTTCTAGATAAATTCCCCCGAAGAGGGAATTAAATATGTGTGTCTGTCAGGATGAAGTTCGGAAGAGTAGTCTTTGCTCAGTTAATTCCTAGGCTGAATCCTTTGCCTGCCTTGTGGTTACAAGGTGCGGTTTTTTCTGTGTGGTGGACAGAAAGTATTTGCCATCAGTAGGTAAGATGCACAGCTCTAAAAAGAATGTACTGTCACAACTATATGTGTTGCTGTAGTTCTGACAGAAGATAGACAAGATGACTATTTCATTGAAGTAGCACCTGAAAGGCAGTATAGCATTTCAGTGTGTTTGTTTTCTAATCAGTCAAGATAGATTGTCCTTAGTCCTGGTTGTAGGTGCTGTTCTTGGCAAAACTCCTTAGAATCTCCTGTCTGAGAAGGCTATGTAGGAGAACTGGTATTAGAGAACACTGGGGTTCTGAAGGAAATTTTGCTGTTTCTGTGTGCTGCAGTGAAGCTCTGAACAACAGTGAGAACGTGATCTTGGGTAGGCTTGTGAAAGGAGTCCTGAGATTTGATGTAGGATTGCTGTGTAATTGAGAGTTACTGTTACACAGCTGGATCTCATGCTACATTCTTATTTCAAATACTCAGTAAAAGCATCATATATTTAAACCAAGAGAGTGTATTCTGGTGAACATCAGAACATCATTTGTGTGTGTTAATAAATGTACATAGGTATGTAAAATGTAATGCCAGAATTCTCTCAGTGTCCTGTAATTTTACGAGAGTGGAAATAAAACTTTAGATGTAATTGATCAGAGGATCCTGTGACTTTCAGTGTAACCAAGTTAATTGTGAATGAAATGGAAGGTGAATGTCTATAGCACCTGGTACAGATAACTTAATCATACGTCTGAATTTCCAGACCAATTTTCGTTCTGAGGACAGAGTGTGTAGGATTAAAGACAAAAGCCTTTGTATCTCTATGGGAATGATGGGGGCAAATACCTTGGAAATGTTTACAGGATTTGCTTACTCCAGTTTTGAAGGACTGGACAGTTAGCTGTTTTTACGTTTCCTTCCAGTAAACTCTATGTGTGGGCTAGACTGACATTATCTGAAAGCCTGTTTGAATTGTTCATTTTGTTTTGTCAACAGCGGTGTCCTGTACTTCTGTGAGTCTTTCCACCATGAGCTGAAAAATGTACTTTTATCAGTAAAACATAAAGGTGCTAAAACTATTTGCTTTCAAAGCATTGAAATATAAGTGTTTCCTTAAAGTTGCACTCAGAAGTCTTGAAACTTTCTCTTTTCTTGCTGTGGTACTAGAGAAGTTCAAATAGTTTAAGAGAACTGCAGATCATTTTGAGCCATTAGACAGTTTTGGTATACTCTTGTCTATCATTTCATTTAGAGATAATGGTTCTATTGCAAAAGATAAAAATTACTTTAGAAGCTTTGGTAACTAAGAAATTGGCCCCTCACATATCTAAAATATATGAATAAAACAGCTTTCAGCAAGTGGAATGATTATTGTGACTAACTGTAAAATGAGAGCAAGAGAAGGGCTATTGACGTTTGCATGTGCTTATGCTGCTCAATTGTATCAAGTGATTGTCAGTTGAATTATATTTTTTAGGTAACCTTTAGGCATGATTCTTCAACAGTGGAAGTGCAAGATGACCACATAAAGGGCCCCTTAAAGGTAATAAATTTGGTTTATATCTTGCTAATGCTTTGAAAAGCATTTCTTTTTTCAGTATTTGACATAAATGTGCATATACAGTGTGGGGTGAGAGTAGAAGGTTCAACTTATTACACAGGTTTGATGTGATCACAAAGCATAAAAGGTAATGCTACAAAGTTAGAGGTAGTATACTCTTCAAGTTAGCTTTTTCCTTTGTAGTTAAAGGGGACACAGCACAGGCTACAGGACAAGCCTCTTTGTTCTTTTTGCCTTAAAGCTAAGAACTATGGCTGGTGCTGATTTTTAGTCACCATTCCTTTGGAGAACTCAGCTGGAGGATTTGATGGTAAAGCTCTTATACAAGAGAATGACATCACTCTAATTGGTTCTTGTTCCCCACCTGGTGGCAGGAAATAATCTGCTCAGTTAGTTGGCTGATTTTAAAGGAATGAAAAAAGATTGAAGGATACGAGTGTTTTCAAGTGAAACTGGAAAACATACTTTATTTAATATGGAATAGGTTAGAAATTATCTCTGTCTGCTAATACAAAAGTGTTGATTTCATCACCTGTTTTAGAAACTCTCCATTGCTAAGTGACTTCTGTATTTTAGGTGGGAACTGTTGTGGAAGTGAAGAATCCAGATGGAACATACCAGGAAGCAGTTATCAATAAATTAACAGATGCAAGTTGGTATACTGTAGGTAAGAGAAATACTTATCTATTTGAATAAAACTCATGACTTAAAAATAAGCCTGTGACCTGGACATGTCCTAAGCCTGATGAGAGAGATTTTTTGGAGATGCTTAGGTATGCAGAGCTTTTATGAAAAACCCTTAAACTTCTTATTTTGGGTTTTTATAAGAAACTGTACCACTTAAAAAGTGAAATTGGGACACCAAATAAAGACTTAGGGAGTTGCCCCATGACTGGTGACTGCTTCTTAGATATTTAATATGCTGTTGTTAAATATTCTGAAGCAAAGTATGCTGTCACACTTCATCAAAAAACCCCAAATAAATGCTTTTAAAACACAATCTGTAACACTTACTTTTCCCTACTCCCAGACTTAGCCCTTAAAGCAGCTGCTGTTAAAACACACATGGCTTATTATAGTGTGATATTTCAGATATTACATTATATATGCGCATGCTCCCTAGCAAATACAGGGTGTGGGTTTTTTTAAATTAGTATACAGGAAATGTATTGATTCTTGAGAAACTGCATAACCTTCTCCTGGGTAGATAACTGGGATATGGGGAGATGAAGACTAGATCTTGAAAGGACTTTAGCAAGTCTTAGTTCTATTGAGATACTATGGGTTGTTGTTAATGAAGTGATGTTGAACAACTAGGGAAAGACCGAATTTTCCCTAGTCGTAGTCCTTTCGGAAGGGAATAGAGCTTTAATAAGACTTGGCAGGTAATTGTTGAATATGTCTGTTTTTCTGTTGGAGAAGTAGGATCTCTTAGTCAAGGAGAGACTGGGTTACGATGGGGTGAAACGTAAGGTACAAAGACAAGAATTAACATTATAGATAGTGTTTTGGTAATTAATACCAAAAGTGGATCAGATATGAGAGCTTTTCAGAAGCAAATGGTACAGCTCATGTTAGAACTGTGTTGTATGTCTATGTTTTTGTTTCTGAGAAAGTGTGAGGTTAGCAGTTCAGCAAGAAGAGTAAGATAAGAAACCATGCAGATTAAATTTGGAAGGTAGATGTCATGGAGTTGCAGTCAAAGTAGATGTCTGTCAAAAATCCTGAACCTGAGAAAAAGGAAGAAGTATAGGTTTTAGTCTAAACTCTTGTATTTTGTGGATAAAAGCAGACAAAAACATGTTGACCTTGCAGAATTGGTAAAAGTAGCACAGCTGCTGGCCGTTTAATGCACTTTGATAGAGAATTGACTGTGGATGATTAGAATTATCTTTGTCAGGAGGGTGAGTGGAATGAGACAGAAATTACCTTTACTAACAGTGATGACATTGCAGATTTGAGTGAAAGTCCTACTGTAACATATAGTTGCCATTTACCAGATTCCAGAATTGGCACACATCTTAACTAGCAGTTACCTAATGTTGTCCTAGCACTTGCTGTGAAGGATCTAATTATTTGCACTGTTAATGATTTTGTGAATAAAACTACTATGATTTGGTCAAAAATTTTGTGAAGGCATAGATTGATCTAAAGTAGTACCTTTCCAAAAGTTACTTAAGACCAGATATGCCATTGCAGCAGTATCTGGAGAGGAATAACCCTTTGAGGGCTGCTTTAAGAGCATCCCTGCCTGTCTTGTATTCATAAGGTGTTGTCTGATCAGAAATTGTACATCAGTTTGCTTATGTGTCTTTTTTGGTGGTACTGCTTTCCTACCAAAGAACAGTAAGAACTAAATTAAATTTTTATAAAAATCCAACTTGTATAGTCTTCTAAAATTAGTATAGCACCGTGTGTATATATACATGTATATGTATATATGCATGAAACCTGTAAATATAATAGGTATACATGAATAGATTTCTATATACACCACCACACCACTCCTCCCCCCCTTTTTCTTGCAGTTTCATAATATGTGATTTTAAATACTTTACACTACTGTATGCCTGCACAGTAGATTGTTTTCAGGATGTTCCAATAGATCAGAATGTCATACTCATTAAGCCATATGAGCCATGCTGGCTGCATAAGTCTTTCAGGGAGGTCAGGCTTTTCCTCTGAAAGTATTCATGTTACAGAACAAGATTATGAATCCCTCTGGCAGGGAAGAGGCCACAAGCAGATTACCACATAGGACACATTATGGGCTACCTACCTAGCTCTGAATAGGTTTACCTCTGCTGTAGTCAGCTTATCTCTTGAAGTGGATAGGTTGTTTTTTTTTATCTCTCATTATGTAAGGAGACTGTTATATTAATTAACACAAACTGGATTAGGAACCTGCTGACTTCTTCACTTAACCCAAGGGGGGCTTAATTAGGTGTTGACCATTTGAGATGCAGTTCCAAATCTGTGTGGTTTGTGTGCTGTTCTTGCTGTTGATACTTTTCAACAAATTTTGAAGTGATAGATGTGCATCTCTAACTGGTACTTTATCGCAGTTGAACTGTGTTCAGTAATTATTGTAGCATGTAATACAACCTGGGGAATTGGAGTTAAAAAAGGGAAGTTTCTTTATCAACAGTACTGAATTTTATATAGGTTTGAAAAATTTTCAGAACTAGATAAAAGGTTCTTTAATAGTAAGTAAATACTATTCAAGAATTTTGATGTACCTTGTTGCTTTTTTGTATATTTTTATTTAAATTAGTAAATGTTGAAGAGTATAGCACCCTCCATCTGAAAGCAAGAAATGGCTAAAATTAATCTCTCTAATCTTGCTGGTCAACAGCCATTCTTCTAACACTGTTTATTTGATCTTTTGATGGGCAGAGGAGGAGGTTTCAATGAAGGTGAAAGAGACATGTTAAGAAGTTGCTGAAACTTTTATTTTTTAATGTAATATTTTAATCTTATCTTGCGGTTGTTTCTATGCCCACAAAAATCTTCAAGGTCACTGTTGTGTGGGAACAAGAATATAATATCAGTGTTCAAGAGGGGAGACGAGATCAGTTCTTGTCTCACTGAACACTGCAAACAAAGCCTGAAAGTCAAAATTTGTTACCAGGTTTTCATCTGTTAAGCACCTGCAGAAGACTTGAGAAAAGCTTACTTTTTATATGACCAATTTATCAGGTTCTGAAGACCCCACCTTAAATGTGCGCAGTGCATTTCAGGATTCAAAAGGATAATGAATGTAGCTGAATGAACTGTGTTACGAACTTGTTTCCAGTTGACTTAATGATAGCAGAGATAGCAAAAAGTCTAGAAACTGGGAGCTCCACAGTTCTGTTGGTACAGCTGATTTTGATGATTGTCAGCACTTTGACTATTGTCATCTTCCTCAGGCTGATATTGCTGTTGTTTTATAGCGTAATTGTGTGAAGTCAGTAGAGAAAGACATTGAACTTCCCTACATTAAATTGCAATAATTCTTCTATAAATATCCACTTAAGTTACTCCATAGTAAGCTGAGCTTTCACTTGAATATCATGGGAGTTCTGGTTATGTAATAAAATTATTAAAAAATTGTAAATGTTAGAAGAAGAGTTTTTGAATTCTAGTGTTGAATTTGTGTCGCAATCCATGACTTGTCTGCTCAACTACTGATTACTCAAGATTCCTTTTAAGACGTGAAAGCATGAAGCAGATATGGTGAGAGAGCAGGTTATGTATTTGGTCAGTCTGTGAAATGCTTTACTGCATCTGAGGAGTTACCCAGGCATAGGTTTGATCTAAGGGTTGACTACAGGAATGTACATCCCATTCTTTCTGACATGTAAATGAATCACTTATTAGTATCCTGAATTTAAAATAAATGTTTTCTTTCCTCACTTCCTATCTGGTGACAGTATTTGATGATGGTGATGAGAAGACTCTGAGACGCTCTTCCCTGTGTTTAAAAGGAGAAAGACATTTTGCTGAAAGTGAGGTAATTGAAGAGTTTTTATATTATAACCTTTTATTTAGAAGCATTTAAAATGATACTTTTGTTACCTCAGTTTTTAGTATGTTGTGTGTATCCATGCTGCTAAAAATGGGGGTTATGCGAAATACAGTCCACAGGGTCTAGGTTATTCTTTTTTAAAACCAAGAAATACAATTGAATTTCGCCAAACTGTGTAAGTTAAGAAAATCAGCATTTCATCTTTTTAATTTTTATGTTATTGATAATTCATAGATTGTAGATCACAAAAAACCTGCGATCACATAACTGCTTTGCATTGTATAAAAATATATGTAAGTATTAGGAAAAATCACAATATAATTATAGCATGGAAAGTAATACAGTTTATAATATAAAAAACTAATGCACGTATTGTCATATAATTACGTTCTGCTGCATTTTTGATGGTCAAATCCAATTCGTAATAGTTGATGAAAGATAAGTGCTTTTCTTTTAAAAGGCCATATATACTGCTGTTATTGCCATATATATTGCATTATAGGTTGCTGTTACTTGTTTCTTTGACAACAGCTAGCAGTATTTTGAAGCTGGCTCATGTCTTAGAGGTGACTTACACATTAAAGTATGCAAACATTTGTAGCACATTCCAAATAATTGGAATTTCAGAATGAGGCTTATTCCTTCGTATTATGTAAGACAGTCTGGATGGATGGGCAGATTTATGTAAACATGTTTGTTTATTGGACAGCTACTGAAGATGGGGCTTTTTGCTCTACAGAAGTGTGGTGTTATTATTGTAGTCAGCTGAGTTTGTTGCTTACATACTGCGTTCTTGTGAAAATTCAGATATCTTCTAGAATCCTAAATCAGGATTAAACACTTGTAAAGAAGGGAGCCTAATTAGATGCCTAAATCTGGATTCAGATAGAAATGCTAGAATTTTAAAGATTGTGGTATTCCTTCACTTAGCTCTTCATTATTAATGATCAACACTGAAGATTAGATTTCTTCTGCTCCATAAATACTATTCTCATATGGTTTCAGGAGTATTGCCTTATAGTACACAGGTTGAAAATTTTAGTCTGTATATATCTCTTTGTGGCCTGTTTGGCTGAATGAGAGTAACTCAGATTATTTCATCAGATTCAAAGAAACCTTACATTCAGATGACTGCTACTTCTTTTTTTATCGTCTAAGCTTTTGATGTTTTCCAGAAGTCACTGATACGCAATTCACTGTCACCAGCTCTCAATGAAATATGTTGTACATTTCTAATAATTACCTTGTGATTGCACGGCTACACAGCAGGGAAAATCACATCTCAAATTTCTTTTGTAATTAGTCCAGTGCCCCACAGTTGTCTTGTTCTGATGTTGCTTCCCAAGTGTGTGGTGTAGAATCTCTTAGGATGTCTGCCACAGTTGGAAGTAGTCATACTTTTATTTTTAAATTCTAAAAAGCCAGTTTTATTGTCCCTTTGTCAATTCTGTCTGATACAGAATACTTTTGAGATTCTTGTTGGCGTTGCACATTTAAAAATTCATACATGACAAGGAAGTTGAAGTCAAAGGACTATATGTAATTTGGAAGGTTTTCTGCCGTCTTTCAAAGAGCAGTAATAAGTGTCTGTACAAAAAATTCCTGTGTACCAGGAGCCTTCAAAACTGGAATGGTTACCATTTAAACAGTTGACAGCAAGCTTAGGGAAAGAAGATACTGCATGTCCATGAATTCCTCCTGTTGAAGCATTCTCCCTGGAGAGGGAAAGTTCTTTCTTCCTCTCTTTTTGTTTTGATGCTGATAAAGCTTCAATTAGCACCCTCCCAATTATCAATACAGCAGCCTCTTTAGTATTGTTTTAGAATCTCTCTCACCTATTAAAGTATGAATTACTAACAAAAAATACAATTAAGTTGTCATGTTTGCTGCTGAGTGATCTTGCAGTTTCATTTCAAAGGGGATCTTTGTTCATTTTTAAGTAGATGATGCAGTGTTTAGTCTAATGATAGGACAGACAGAAAATTAATCTGGTAGAGATGAAATATCCCCAGTGAGTAGAACATGTGATACTTATTTCTCTGTGTTATAATGGTCCAAAGACAGGACTTCTGGGAAGAATTTCTGCACTCAGGGGTGAAGAGAAAGCTTTGGAAAAAAACCCCAAAACAAAACACATTTCTTTTTTAAAATCTAGGCATGACATATATGATGTACTTCTATATTTCTTTCGTAATGAGAAAGTCTGTATTGACAAAAACTACTTAAGTGAAGCAGGTGGTTTGGAGAAAAACTTATGCCAGGTTTTTCTTATGTGTATGCATATGTATTTTTTCATTTCAACAGACATTAGATCAGCTTCCACTCACCAATCCTGAACACTTCGGGACTCCTGTTATAGGAAAGAAAACAAACAGAGGAAGGAGATCCAATCATATGTAAGTTTAATATTTTGGTATCTGTGCTGTGTGTATGCAATTCAGAAGCTTTCAGTGTGTGTGGAATTTTATTACTTGAATGTTCAGTCTTCCCTTTTTAAAAAAAAAACGGGAGGCTGGATGAAATGTGTTGTTTACCACTCAGTTTGATAGTCAGGTTTATGTGTATTGTTGCATGCAAGCATTTCAAGTCTTCATGTAATCAATATTTAAAATAGTACCAGGTATAGGTAAGAGCTTTTTCTTGGTTTTATTAAGCTAAAAAAAAAAAAAAAAAGAAGAGGTGGCTTAATGTGATGTTAAATTACACTGAAAAACATCTCTGTAGTGTTGTAAATGTGTTGGACTCAAGCTAAAATCATTACAATGCAGTCTTTGTCCAGCTGATATGAAGCCTTTGTGGAAGGACCCAGAATCCTCCTGTAGACCTTTGGTTTCTCAATACAGGGTCTCTGAAGGGCTTTTAGAAATAGGTGAACAGTATAACAGAATTACAGAATGGGTCAGGTTGGAAGGGACCACAGTGAGGCATCTGATTCCACCTCGCTGCTCAAGCAGAGTCATCCTAGAGCACATGGAACAGGATTGAGGCCTGATGGTTTTTGAACATCTCCAGTGAGGGAGACTCCACAACCTCTCTGGACAATCTGTTCCAGTGCTAGGTCACCTGCACAGTGAAGAAGTTCTTCCTCATATCCAGCTGGGACTTCTGTGCAGCACTTTTTTCCCACTGCTTCTAGTATAGTTTGCAATGAAGCTTACTGATATAAAGACAAAGTTCAAGAGTAGCATCTTGATTTCCTAGGTGCCAAAATTCTTGGTAGCTATGGTCTTGATAAACTAGTGTTAAGTAATCCAATGACTATTCTTCATTGTTTGTGGGTGGGTTGTGAGGTTTTTTTGTGTGTGTTTGGGTTTGTGTGGGGTGTTCTGCTTGTTTGCTTAAAATTTTTAGGTGGTGTGGTTTTCATGCTTGGGTTGCCTACCTTTTTACACTTTTTGGTAGCTTGAAATAAATGTTGCCCTGTATACGTAGAGGAGCTATAAATTTACTCAGAAAATTATTATGCTGCTAATTTGTGAGGTAGTAAAGGAAGGAGCTGCAAAAAGCTGAAAAAGCGGGCATTAACACAGAATGTGATTGTAGCATCCTTGGTGTCTCTGGTTGTACAGGATATTATTATGTTAGAAGTAACACACTTATCTTTATCTTACGATTAATACTGAGTTAACTGAGTTAAAACACAGTTATGCCAGTGTCTGAGTTAGGAAGTAGTCTCTCCAAAATAGTTCTGGCTTTCTCTTCAGTCTTCAACTTTTTTTCTCTTCTCACGAGAGATTATTGAACCCTAGAAAGCAGCCTGGAAGACTTCCATATCTTTTAAAAGAAACCATTACTTAAAAAAAAGAATGTTGAGGAAAAAACTGAACTAAACCAGTGCTAAACCAAAACAATTATCATCACTGGAAATAACATAAAATTAAGGTGGGGAAAAGAAAATTTTCTTTAGACTGTACATCAGTTGCCGTCTGTTACACAAATGGTAACTGAGCTTTTTGTTAATACTGAATTTTGTATTCAGAAGCAATTATGTGACAAATGGAAGATAGCTTTTAAAATAAAGCTGGTTGTGCTCATTGAAAATGCTGTTTATTTTCTGAGAATTAACCTTTGAAGTGACTATTTAAAAAGATAAATATAGATTTCTTTTTTTTTGTTTATCAGTTGCGAGTAATTTTAGTTGGAGTAGTTTTGTACATTTAGACTCCCCGTATGGTTAAAACCAGGTGCAGCTTTGTACTTGAACAGTCAAAACAATGAGCCAGAACCTTTTAAAATGAAAATGTATTTGCACCTTGGCCCATCTACGTATAGTCCAACACTTCGTGCAATGTAAAATTGAAAGAGTCATAGAAATGCTTCACTGCACATATTTAAAGAACTTTTTAAGGATAAATAGACTTCTTTTTCTCCTTGCTTTTCATCTTTATATCTGATGTTTCTTCTTCAGAGATTTGTCCTTTCTCAAAATAGCTCTCCATTTTGTGTTATTGTTCAAGTAGAAGCATAGAGAGATTAAGGGGGAAACCAAAACACTTTAGCCTAACATTGGTCCAGAACTACAGCTGCAACAGTATTTTTGAACAGTGTTTCTGTGAGGCAGAATGGTTTCACTTTGAATACCCTGACAGTGCATTTCTCTTCCTCCATATGGATGCATGGTGGTGGTTTTTTTGAGTTTTGCATGTATTACTAGTAAATGTGCATTTCTGACTTTGTGATGTTTGAATTGTTACTATAATATTGTTATAAATATGTTATTCATTTTTATGCCAAAACACGTGACAGGCAATTCAAGTCAATATTGTTTATGCCTCTTTGACAATTAGCTTTGGATGTCCTGTAATTATAATAAGCAAATTCTGAATAGTTGAGTTTTAAGTCTCTTTCTGTTGTTTAGTCCTGAAGAAGAATCTTCATCCTCTTCCAGCGATGAAGATGAAGATGATAGGAAACAAAGTGATGAGTTACTAGGAAAAGTTGTGTGTGTGGACTGCTTCAGTGTGGATAAAAAGAAAGCTCTGTGGTTTCCAGCCTTGGTAAGAATTTAATCTTTATTATAATCTGGTACAACTTTTATCATTTTCTAGGCACCAAAGAAAGATGTGGTTTTTTTCTTCATTTTGGCATTCTTTATTAGAACTTAATATGTTTTTTCAAATTGGACTGTACCATAATAGTCAAAGGAAATGTATCTAGATATGTTTGTTTAGAAAAAGGGATTGTAACATGGCTTTTATTTTCCCAAACAGCCAGAGCTTGTTGACCTAATTCTAGCTCAGCGGTGTGTTTAGTACTATTGGACTAAAATTTCAGGGCTTTTTTCCTAGGTTATTGCATGTCAATTTTTCCTAATTACTGAGTTTTATCAAGGAAGGAAATATAAAGTACAAAGAGAGGGGAAGTTTAGTGATTACACAGACGTGGTTTTTCAACATTCAGTATAAACACATTGGATAATAAAATCAAATGTTTTTTCCTTGATCACTACAGTAGGTAGTGGAAAATTGACAATAAATTTACTTCAAAATTACATTGTAGCCATTCAGTAGCAGTATTTTTTCTCTTCCTTTATTCTGGCTTGAAGATACTTTTCAAGAAATAAACTTTTGAAAAAATATCATTGCTAGTCTAGTGATTGCATGTGGACTTGCTAATTGAGACATCTGGAAATTAATATATTTCTATATTTGGTATCTCCTATTACCATGCTTTTTAATTTTTATTTTATTTTTAATTGTAAATATTTGATTAATTTCTACCTGGCAATGAACGCTTAACATGTTTATATAATTTGAGGAAGACTTGTGCTCTGCTTTTGAAAAAAATGCCATACAGTACCGTATAACTCTTAGTGTGTGCAGTAGTTCTCGATTGCAGCTTTCTGCGTATCACCTGCTATGTCTTGTAATGCAGTCCAGCAGCTTTCCAGCAGGAATTCTTTTGGGGAAGTTTGTGGAAGAGAAGGAGTCAATTAAGTCTTTTTTACAACAAGGGAGAGGGCAGAATGTACAGCAAGGAGATAACCATGTTTACAACAGATAGCTTTAAGAGAAGTTTTCAGTGATAAGTAAGAAAAATCGAGTTGTTACTTTGCTGAAAGCTGTCATCAAGATGATGCAATATCTGTTAGTATCACCTGCCTCACAGTTCATAAGTGGTCAGTGAAACTGTCTTGAGCAGTTTTGTGTCACACTGCTGGGTTTGCCTTTCTGGTCATGTCCATGGCATACTCCATGGCATCAGAGGGGTTGTGCTTGCGTGTGACACATGTAGTGTTGCTCAGTGTAGCTGTGGGTCAGACTTTGAAGAGTAACTGAATTGTTGCTTCTGCTCCAAAGATACAGTAAAGATACACAATTATTTCTTCGGCTTTCTTTTGAGGATTGGAATAGCTTGTTCTTCATGGAAAGCTTCCTGCAACGAATGAAAAGCAGTAGGGGGATAAAGTTTGAGGGTGAAGCTTGTTAGCTCTGAAATAGCTTATCCTAGATTAACTCTTACTTTAGTAATCAGGTTTATAGCTTTGCAAATAAACATCATATTGCATTTAACCAGAAAAGCTGTGCCAAAGAATAGATTTATGCCTCAAATAGCTGCCTTGTTTGGTTTGGTTTGGTTTTCTTTGTTATAATCCCCTCCACAGCAGTTATGCCTCTTGGCTTTTTTACCTTGTAAGCAGGTTACCTCTACTGTATCAACAAAGTAATCTTACCTTATTACTGATAAATTTTGCATTAACTTTGTAGTATGGTAATTGTAATTACATGAATAATGAAATGAAAATTCAGGTTTAATGTCCCGAAGAATGTGTATCTCAGCATTATTTCTTATTAATGATACTTTGTACAGATACTTTATGTATAAGCGCAGAGGACATTGTGCAAGGCTATTATGTGAAAACAAGTTCAGGGATTAGTCTAAACCATTACAGCAAGTAACAATTAAGATTAGTAGTGGAAACTTAGTACTTCGGATATCAGGCCTGTAACCAAGTAGCTTATCACTTACAAATTTTAAACTGTAGAGGTCTAAATTTCGTAAAAAAATTATTCTGAAGACTCAGTGATCGACTACGTTGTTTTAGTCCTGCATGCGTGTTTGGGTTGGTGGAGATTTTTGTTTGTTTGTTTTTATTGGTTCTGTGTGGAGGGGGTGAGTACAGTGACTAATTGTAATTGTAAAAGGGCCTGACAGTTGCTCCTTATGTCAAAGAGTGTGGTTTAGTAAGCCTTATAGCAGTCCTTAGTTTTAATGTGTACTTAAAGGCTTTTGAAAGGTACAGTGAGGAAATCAGCCTGGGCATTTTCAGAAAATTGAGTTTACATAGGATCGTGTTTTTCATCCTCCTATGATTCTAGTGGAGTTTGTTTTGCAAGCAAATTGAGAAGACTTGATTCAGGCAAAATTGAGGCGATGTTACTTGATGTAAAGGCACTAGATGGGGTTGTGGTAAGCTATTTTCTAACCTCTGAATGGATTTCTGACTACTAAGATCTTGATGCTTCTAGAAAACCAGTAGTAGCTAAAGCCTCAAGGGCCTTTTTCCATCTTTAAAGGACTATGAGTTTACACTTGTCAGTTTGAAATGGAGGATGATAATCATTGTCTTTTACTGAGACATTGCAAACTATATCTCAAGCTGCATTTCAGTTAGAAAGTTTTAGTTTCCTAAAGTAATTTCTTTGTAGACTGTAGAATGCATTGAGTTTCGAAACTTGGTCTGTTAAGTTTTGTCTTGAGAAGCATATTTAGCCATGCTTTGTGATATTTCCAAATCACTTGGAGCTTTTGGATTTAGCTTCTAAAATGCTGTATGGGTGGTGACCTATGTAAGAAGGAAAAACCAGAGCTTTTGCCACGTGGTGTCTATGTATTTGGTGGAAAACTGGGACTGAAAGGCAACAATTGCCATAAGAGAGAAGAGGTATTTCCCTGTCCTAAATTAGGGCTACAGTCATTTGCTGCTCCTTGAGGTTTTGTAACAGCCAGAAGTTTCCTAACTTTCAGGGATCTGTACACATTATGAGACGAGAGATGAGTGATGGAGAGGGTTACTTTTCTGTTTTATATTTCTGGCAATTCAATGTATATATATGTATTTATATTTTTATAAATTCCTGAAGCTTTTTGATTACTGACTTGTAGACTGGTTTAAGAAAACTTAAATAGCTTTTTTAATTGCAACAAATAATTAATATGTTGTCTCAGTGATTAGTCTTGATTAGTCTACTTCTTGAGTTAAAGAACCTATCATAATACTTGTACTTGAGGTGCTCTTCTCTCCTAGGCAGATTACTTAGAAGTCTTTCCTTATAAAATGACTTTTCATAAATCCTGTTAGCTTTTGTTTTGGCACTATGCGTGATTACATCATTGCCATTTCTAGAAGTTTCCAGAAGTAGTCTCTAACTCAGGTGGCGGCACTTGGTGGAATTTTTGTCTTTTTAGGATCAGGAGTAGAATAAACTGTAGAAGCATGACAGATACTTACCTTCTGTCAGAATGCTGTTCTTACTTATGTTTCTGGCAGCAGCCGTCAGTTTCCCTCTAGGAAGCAAGCATGACCTCATGCATTCAGTAATTTCAGGAGGTCATTGCTCCTGTGTTTTGAGGGATTTCAGTTGCTCCCATCTCAAGGTTGCCAAAGAGAAGTGAGCACAAAAGCTTTTAGAGAAGCACTGGTATATACTATTACTCTCTCGTTTTCCCTTTTTCTCTCTAAACTTTGCATTTTTAATATCTTTGCAGGTGGTTTGTCCAGATTGTAGTGATGATATTGCGGTGAAAAAAGACAATATTCTTGTTCGCTCCTTCAAGGATGGCAAATTGTGAGTAGGAATGTAGAGGCTGATAACTGAAAAAAATTTATGTCAGTCAAGCAAAATGTGGTATGAGGTGTGTTGGGTAAAATATTAATAACATCAGTAAGCTTAGTAAGTTCCTGCCAAGATTTTTCTGATGTTTAAAAAACTGTTAACAGCCCACATGGTGATGAAATTAGTCTTGAACTTTGTCATTATTAATAATGGGATATATAAATCTGTCTGTCTTAGTTTTAATTTCATTGTTAAAATTGTGGCAAACACAGCAGTATTACGTGATTTCAAGAATGGCCTGAAACTCCTTCCTGCTGTGGTTGGAATAGAGCACTGCTTTTCAGGGAAGTGGCTGTAAGCTTATCCAGCAACAGAAGGGTCGGTGGGGATGTGTGCATGCCTGCACGTACACCACATGCATACACAGAAATCCTCTTTCTTGTTTGGAGGTGGCAAGGCATATATGTTTATCTCAGTCTAGACTGCAAATGCGTCTTATCGTGCTCCTTGCAAAGATCTGTAATGCTACTCAAAGTAGGAAAAAGGATAGAAAAACATAAGAAACCAGACTGTCTGGTATTTGCAACAAAATAAAGAACTTTGTGGTCTTTAACTCAAACAATAGAATTATTTTTCTAGGTTTTAGTTTTTATTTTAAAAGTTGCAGATATTTATTGTGCTTGGTTCAATTTAACAGAATGTTTTTCAGAAAGGATATTGAAATATTTAACAATTTTCTTGTGGTTTAATTACTTATTAAGTCTCGGCTATCACTTTACCATTTGATAGTTTTTCAAGCATCAGTGCACATCACCAAAGGAGCACACATAAGATATTTTCGCACAAGCACAGACCCACCCCCCAGTCCTCTAGAGCTGCTGTTCAGATTTGCTTCCGTGGTTATAGGCACAGTAGAAATCAGAAAGTGCTTTGTTCTTTCAATTTGGAAGTCTTTAATTTCACACCGACAATTTACACTAATATTTATGTTTTAAGCAAGGTAGAGTTCTAAATTAATGTTAAATTAATGTGAGGGTTTAAAATATTACGTCATATGGGAGATTGCAGAAACTACCTGTTTGTGGAAGTAGCATGCCTTCTTCAGTGTGCAGTGAATGCATATAGTTGGTCTAACCAATTTAATGTAAAAGTTCTGGTTTTAATTTGCTGCTTAAATATCGTAATACTGTATCAGACTAATACTAGAGAATTGTCAAGATATACTTCATATGCTTCTCATGTGTGTTCAGTAAGTGTGTTATAATCCTAGTGGTAGCTCTGTATTGTTAATCTTTAAAATGTTTTAATTTTTTTTTAACACTCTCTAAATTATCTAGTGTTTCTGTGCCAAGAAAAGATGTCCGGGAAATCAGTGAAACTTCACCAAAGCCCGACGCTTTGTTAAAACAAGGTAAACATAGCTTCATGTGAGAAACACTTGTATGTATTTATTTAGTTAAATGAATTGGACTAAATCTGTGGCAGATTGATTCATGTCTTAACAATGCTAAAATATAGGATCTTTTCTTATAGAATAATGTATTGAAAGAGAACACTTCTGAAAAGTTAGAGGAACTTTTTTTTAGACAAATAAACCCCCCCAAAAAAACACCTAGCTCTGCACTTACTTTAAGTGTAGACATGCCAAACAGAGGATGTAATTGTACAGTACGCATTGGTTTTATACATTATTTTAGTATTTTTTGTTTTGCTTTAGGTCTTTATAGAATTATTCTCACAATAGTACCCCTAATAGTTGTAAGTAAATTGCCTTTATAGACTTTGAAAATCTGGAATTATTGGTGCATTTGAAAGTTTAAGCTTGTGTGATGAAACTCTTAGAATTAGCTTGTGATTATTTCTTCATCCTTACCCTCCCTATTTGATATATGTAAACTGCAGTAAACCTGTTGGATAGGGGTTTTTTCTATTAAATTTTCATGTATGCCATATACAGAAGATCCTTGTTTGTGTCTGTAGACACTAACATGGTAAAAATACTGTAATAGTTCTGAGTGGCTTGATGTGCAGAGAACTCTAGGCCAGTTTGACTGTGAGACAAATAAGGATGGACAGCACAGAGTGGTTGCTGAGGTTCTTTGAATTTGGGGTGGAGTAGTTAATTAGCAATCTTTCCTTTTTCTCCCCTTCCCCATCGCCCCTGATTACTGTTTTTTTAATTGAAAAATTTGTGCAAACTGATACTCCCTGCAATGCTAACAAAGACTGGTTCTTTTACAGCTTTTGACCAAGCACTCGAATTCCGTAAAAACAGAACTGTTCCTAGTAACTGGAAAACAGAATTGAAAGAAGACAGCTCCAGCAGTGAAGCTGAAGAAGAGGAAGAGGATGAAAAAGAAAAAGAGGATAACAGCAGTGAGGAAGAGGCAAGTGAAGTTAGTAAAGGGCATAAATACATAGCTGATAAAATTTAGAGGGCCATATATATTTAAGTAGGCCTTTTTAACATTATGGGACATTTAACATGTTAATATGGACAACACTGTTAACATAGGCGTTATTGAATACCTCTCTCTCTTATCCTGGTTTGCTGAAGAATTGCTTCACTGCAAGCTATCTCTCTGACTGCTCTGATGTAAACAAGCAAAAGAACTTCCAATCAACGCATTAGCCCATGCACTCTACTTCCACCTTTCTTCTCTTTTTTTGTTCTGCAAGTATGGAGTCATGCTTGGTTTTCTAATTATCTATTTTTTCCTCCCAGCCTCCTGTCCAGAAAAAAAATGAAGATGAGAAAAGAAGAAAATTAGTGGAAAGAACTTTATTTCACAGCTGGCTGAGAGGCTGAAAGAGAGGCTTTTGAATCTTTTACTTCTCTGTACCTTCTTGTGGTACTCTAAATCTGTATCTGCCCATAATCACTTTTTCTCTCACCAGGGTTTGAGAGCTGTTCTCTTAATTTGTTAAGCAAGTGCCAGTAATGCAGGAGACTTAATTTCCTATTAGTAGTGGAATTGTAAAGAAGAAGCTGAACTGATTTGGGTCTTAAATGGTTGTTAGGTTCCTTCTCTCAGTACATCCTCCCTGGCTATTGTGGCTCTGGCATACCTGAAGATAGTGTTTTATCTTTTAGTCATTCATTTCTTTAAGGTGTGTTGGGATACTGTAGAAGTGTGAAGTTAGGACTTTTCGACCTCTCCACACTTATAATTTCTTTCTGCCTCTTCCTTAAGCTCACGGAAGATTATCCAACTCTGATCAAAAGTTTGCAAGGGACTGTGCTCTGCTTAGGATTTTGAGAAGCAGGGAGTGGTTTCTTGGGCTCAGTACAATTTCTGAGCTTCCACAGCGGGTTCATGTCCAGCTATGAACATGATGCATGTAGATAGATCTGTATCTATGCAGAATGACACATAATCTTTATATAGTGATTGTCCCTGCGCTACTTTTAGGGGAAAAATACAGAGCCTTTAGCAACAGCATTTGTAAACATTTGACCTTGTACCCTTTGGACAGCTTCTCTTGAGCTTCTCTTAGTTGCATGCGATGTTGTTTGAGCTAGTTTTCCCATGTGCTCGGCATAAAGATTTAACCTCAGACAAATATTTTGGAATTTACTGTATCATCTCTTGTGATAATATCTTTTCCAGTAAACAGTAATTTCAGTCACTTGTTGAACAAGGAAGTTTCTAAAACAGAGGCAAAATATTTTAATTTTTTTTTCTTCTTCTCTCTCCTTGGTGGTCAGTGGCATATGTGTCTTCTCTCCACCCATACTTGAGCAGTATCTGCAGCTTCTTCTCTTTGTTTTTGTTACTCTGTGCCTATAACCTCCTGATTGTCAAGCAGCATCTCCTCTCAAACAGGAACTTCGGGCCTGTTCTTGGTACTTTGTTATCCACCTTCAGGTTGTTCTACTGCTCCCCAGGACATGAAAAGTTCTAACTGGTGGCCCTGAGGCCATCTATATGGTCCTACTACCTGTAAAACAGAACAAACCCCAAGCTCTTAAAAAAGTCACCACAGACTTCAAAAATAGATACTTCTCTCCTATATATATGTTCACACCCACTTCTCTAGATACATAAACGCTCTTCTATAGCTCATGTCTATATACATGCTTCTATCCTATGTAGATAGTAGTTGACCTGCAAATCCTCTGTACTTCTAAGATGAGTAGTTGCCTTTTTTGTTTGGTTTTTTTTCCCTAATGGAAGAGACTGGAAAATGGCCTTCCTTTCCTTTATGAAATCTAATGGTAGGTAGAAGAGTTGTCAAAGACCCTCTCTTCTTTTGCGGTGCTGTAATACTGTGTGAATTTTGCATTGCGAAAAACATGTTGCTGTTTTCCTGGATTTTGTTATCCTATGTAGAAGCCACTTCTTTTTATGTTTTAGCATAGACAGATACATTAGAGACTGCAGAGTGACCTGCTAGCCTCTGATTGTCTAACTTGAAAACAAGCAAATATGACAGTGTGACATGCCTGTTTCAAACCATTACCTGGGAAACCTTGTTATCTAACTTAAGAGATTCTGTATGTGTTTGAAGATTAACAGATACTACTAGTATAATATATACTGTAGAGATTCTGAGAAAGTGTAAATGCTTTTCAGAGGCATGCAGGGTCTTAAGCTTTCTCTGTTATCACAACTTTCTAAGAAAGTTACTTTGTTCTCTGTTGAAAAAACCAATAAAGAGTATTCGTTCGCTTGCCATTCTGGCACCTCTGTGAATTACCCCATTAGAGACATAAGAGTACCTTTCAGTATGTGTAGTGGGGAAGGAGTGTTTTATTCAACCTCTTCATCACCTTTGCTTTGTTTACTCCTGTATTTAAAAGGAATACATTCCTTCTCCAAAATTTGATTTGGTTTCCTGAAGGTTTTGTTCAGTGACACCCCTCACCCCTTCCCTAAATGCTCTGTGGGACTAATGTCTTATGGCACGTTTTGTTGATGCGGAGCATGAGAAACCCAAGTAGCTGTTTGCAACCTCTATTCCATGATCCAGCAGGTGCTGGTTAAAGTCCTTTCTAAGTATCTTCTGTGGGAGATTAAAACAAAAATTACACAGTTTTGGAGTTTTATTCCACTCAAGTAGCTTGTTCTCCATGGCCTATGGAATGTGAATTTTCGTAACCAGGCTTTTGTCTGTACTATATGCAGGGCTGCAGCATGACCTTGTACCTGTCAGTGAAGAATTGTGCTAGATGTGCCTGATTTCTGGTGCCCCTGCCCTGTGAGAAGGATCTCTAGTATATTGGTTGCAGTTCTCTACCCAGCCTGTCCTTCCTGCCCATCAAAGCAGCCTGCTCTGAGCTCTGCTAGTACATTGGGTGTCAAATGCCCATCATGTAATGCCCCTTGCAGAGACTTTCCTCTTGCATTGCCTTTGCAAGACTGGAATAATTTCATTGCATTTCTGTTGATAATTTTACCTGAAGGGCAACTGTTTCAGCATATTGTGAATACTGGTCCTTAATTTTTTTTTTGCCTATTTGCTCTGATGTCATCCAAGTGCATTTAATGGGTAAGAGAAAGTATAGAATGAGAAAAAACTCTATTCTGTGATAATAAAAGAAGTTGCAACCTTTCCTGGACTTATTTTCAGCTGTCCATCTCTTTACTAAATAAATTCAATAGATGTTTGAGGGTTTGGGGTTTGTTTTACTTTGTGTATTTGTTTTTCCCAGTTCTGTTTAGTAGTGATATTCTGTTTCTGTTGTTTTCTCAACTGTCTTGGTATACTTTAAAGACAGTACGTTTTGTCCCCTTGCTTCAGGGTAGGTGAAGCTTTAATATATAGTACAAGGAGACTTTTGAAGACTGGAAATAAACATGGAATAAAAATATACTAAAGAAAAATAGTTTAAATTACTCAATGACTGTTTTTGGAAACTTTACAGGTAGTATTAAGAATTAATCAGCTCATATTTGGCGTACTGTTTTGCAGCAGCTCAGTCATCAGAATTTCTTCAGAATTTGATTATATTAATATCTTACTACTACTAGTTGTGGCAAGCCCCTTTTCCTAAGGAAATTATGAGGTGTTATAAAGTAAGCCATAGTGCTTTGTTATGAAACTCCACTGTTTATTAATCTAAGTAGACCTAATACAAAATTTTATTAGTGCAATGAACTGAACTTCCAAAATATCCATTGTTATTTCAGTTCTGGGATTGATCCTGCTCAGCACGCATTCAGCTGGTACCCCATGGCAGTTCGCATGCAGTGCCATTGGCTGCGGTTTGCCAGTGCAGTGGATTAGAACTCCTAAGAAAGTGCAAGCACCATTTGCTCTTTGACTTCATCTCTGAAAGTGACGTAGTCTATCCAGGAATCAAGGAGTCACTTCACTGCAGTAGAAATAGAGCTCAGATTTCTGATACAATCTCTTGATCATTAATAGAGCTGTCTCCCAGACTTTCTGCATAAATGGACGAAATTGAGAACACCTCTTGATTTATGGTATCACTTATGATACTTCAGTGATTAATCGAAAATCCAATTTCAATATATGTTTACAGTCAATGTTTTATATATTTTGAAGCACTGTAATTTATAAAACTTACTTTCTTGTGGTGTAGCACCGAGAGCATATATCTCTCTGTACAGTATCCTGTTGCTGGCTAGTAAAACAAACTTAAACATTTAAACCTAAATTATCACTGCCTTATGTTTCTAATGAAGGACTGTAACTCAAAATGGTGACAATTTTCTTGTATGCATTGCTTTAAACAGGAAGAAATAGAGCCATTTCCTGAAGAACGAGAGAACTTTCTTCAGCAATTGTATAAGTTCATGGAAGACAGAGGTAGGCATTTGAATTAGTAGTACCTTGGAAAAATTGAGTCTGTAAACTAGTAGTGCTTTGCAGTACAGTTTTGGAAACAAGGAAACTGTACTCATCCCATTTGACCTCCCTGCTACTTAGAAGATGAATCTGTCAGTTGACTCATCTCCTAAAATATTGTCTCATACTTCTGCTTTCAGAAATAAATGAATATATCTAAATAGATATCCTATTATGTTTTGCCTATATCCTACTATATTTTCTACTGGGTACTTAGAGTGTGTATAATCAAATATTTAATTTTCCATATCATATTAATTTATATTCTCAGTTGAGTAATTTTAACAAAACACACACCTTTGGTGCTGGAAAAATGCATTTACTTTGCGTTAATTTTCTTGTGTGAATCCTGATCCTTTAAGTGCATGAATATTATCCATAGATTGAAATGTTTTTAAAAACCAGTGCCATGTTAAATCTTTATCAGGCTTTTTACATTGCAAGAAAGTGCCTGTAGCAGCAAGGGTGAGGGTATTTGTGTTCAAATTACTATTATAACTGGTTAAATTAGTGTCTTTTTTAATACCATGTGAAATGAGTTAAACTGTTTACAAGAGATGACAATGTGATAGCTACTGCTAATGCAGTAGCATAGGAAGTTTCAACTCTTGAAGCATTGTGGGATTGTTCCTGGTGGGGATTGGGTTGTTTTTTGTTTTTTTGATTGCAGTGAAAGGACCATCCTTGTATTTTTAGATGGAATTGTTTCAGTGGGTGAAATAAAAATATGTATAATGTAGTTAGCAAGAAAATTTGCATCATTTCTGCATGTTCAGTAATGTATGGGAGAATGTATATATATGCATTAAATAACATAACCCATTTTCCCTCTAGTTCAGTAAGTAAGCTCTTGAGTTCTAGTTTCATGAAGACAGAGTACCAGATGCAGAAGATGGGGTTTGCAGTACTGTGTTTAATAATGTTGTAGTGCATATAATGTGAATTTCATGTTATTCTGAAAAAAATACTTCAGAACACCCTAACAACTATTTTTGTTACCCAGGGACTCCTATTAACAAACGACCTGTATTAGGATACAGAAATTTGAATCTCTTCAAATTGTTCAGACTTGTACACAAGCTTGGAGGATTTGATAATGTGAGTATTAGTACGATGAGTACTCCAGAGCCATAAAATCTGAGGATGCTGTTTATTATTGTGAAATAATTTATTACTCTGTAAAGTAGTGACAAAGAATACAGGACCTTTAGATGTATGAAAGTTTTCTGTTATGGCTGTGTAAGACACCTTGTAGCTCTAAAAACCATGCTTAAACATGAACCACAAACTAGTTATATGGTACATAAATTACACATCTACTCAGCATTTTTAATTACTGATGCATAAAATTAGCCAGCATGTGTGTTTTTGCAATGTTTCAAGAAATGTTTGTCTGGTTAGGTTGTTACCTCCAAGTGAAAGGAATCACTGCTCACTAAAATCTCAAAGACAAGCAATTTCGTTTAAGGTCTGATGTGAGACCCTGAATTTCTATTTATTCCATGCAGTATAAAGAAGTATTTGCTGACTGGGTTTAGTGAGATTGGTCTTGGGAGGAGTAATCAAAACATACGGAATTCATGGCCAAGCAAATTCTGTTAGTGCTTCGAGCTGCTTCCCGTGAATGTAGCCTTGTCAGCTGAGGAGGTGTGTTTGTGCAGTGACACCTTTCTGATATACAGGACAAGATGTGGTACTTGGGTATTGCAGTACATCTGCTTTACCGTCATAGATGGTTAGAAATGAGCACATCAAGGAACTTTGTCACCAAAGGGCCTATTAAGGACATAATGAAAGACTCATAGGCACTGTGTCTGGTGCAGGACTGCCAGGGCTGAGTATTGATAGTGCTTTGAATTATTTCATTCTTTCCAATTTAATTAAAATTCTAGCTCTGATAGTTAAGAACTACTTTAAATATAAAATAAAAATAAAAATGATGTACTGATTTTTCCGATAGTTATATTTTCCTTCCTTTCTTTTATTGCCACCTGGAGAGGAAAGCCTGCTGTGGCTTTTTGCATTGCAGAAATGCTAAATTGCTTAAAGTAATTACATTAGACTACAGTTCACATTACAATGAAATACTGTGTGTGTGATAAATAGTAATTTTATAGAACAGAGGAAATTACTTACATTTATTTTCTGAAGCTGTAAACTTTGTCAGTTTAGTTTTCTTTGTCCGTGAATTAATTAAAAAACAATGACTTCATTGTCTTTAACAGATTGAAAGTGGAGCCGTGTGGAAGCAAGTTTATCAAGATCTTGGAATCCCTGTATTAAATTCAGCGGCTGGATATAATGTTAAATGTGCATACAGAAAGTAAGTAATAAAACTATGAAGTTCATGCTAAAGCTACAACAAACTGAAGTGATCCTGTGCTAGTGTTAATATACATAAAATCCATAATTCTTTGGTTATAATACAGTTTTTTAAGCTTTAAACCTACTGTCCATGTTTAGCTTTTCTAGGTAGCATGTTCCTTCTTCAGTCAAACTTGCTTATCACAAGCAATATCTTTTTTTTTAGATATCTCTATGGTTTTGAAGAGTATTGTACATCAGCTAACATTGAATTTCAAATGGCATTGCCAGAGAAAGTGACAAACAAGCCTTGTAAAGACTGTGAAAAAGAAAAAGAATTGAAGATGCGTGAAGAGCCAGAGCAGGATGCAAAAGAGATAAAAGTGGACAAGGATGAGCGCAAGCAGGAGGAAGTAGCAGTAGTACAACAAGAAGAAAAAAAGTTAGCTGAGAATGATAATGAAAGCAAAGAAAATGATAAGCCCTCTGCTCTGGTAATATATTTTAAAGTTCATGTTATATCTTGCTTATAAAGTCAGTTGGTGTGTTAATAACCATGAATTAATGTAAAGATTGAAATCTCTATGATGGATTTAAAATAAGACAAAACCTTGCTGTAAACCTAATTCAGAGCAAGACATTTGAGCTATATTTACCCTAGGTGCCTGTTTTAGGGGATCATGATGTCAAGATGTCTGACTTGTTAGGAAGCAGCTCCAGCATTCCACTTGTTTGGGGGCCTCCGGGGTCAAATGGAGGCTAATTAGTGTCCAGCTTTATCCATATCTGGGTAATGCATGCTCACAGCTAACTACATTGCTGATATTTTTGTTATGCACTGTGCACTTAGCTGTGCTTTTAAGCTCTCATAAATACTGCTTTTACGTCTGTATTCCAGTGAAACCAGTGAAGCTCTACAAAGACCTGGGCCATATGAGGTACACATGGTCTAATGTAGTTTAGTGGTCCAGAGAGACAGATGTTTATAGCTTTTCAAAATCCAGTGTTGGCTCAGTGGCTTCAGCAAAGGCAGTTTAGGGCAATGAGTTGATGTGCTGCACTGTGCAGGCCTCGCAGTTTGCTGTGGAAGCAGTGTGGCTCTCAAGTCAGTGCGCAGCACAACTAATGCTTCTGCATAGAAGTGGCAGCCAGCCCTGGTCTCTCTGCTGTTATTCTCAGGGAG
Source organism: Origma solitaria (assembly GCA_013397895.1). Classification (NCBI taxonomy): domain Eukaryota; kingdom Metazoa; phylum Chordata; class Aves; order Passeriformes; family Acanthizidae; genus Origma; species Origma solitaria. The sequence goes on along the minus strand of VZRL01000251.1, from coordinate 578,557 downwards.
GAATTCCAGATGGGCCAGTGTGGTATACCGTCATCCCAAGTGAAAACAGGCTCTGTGAAGTGTTCATCTTGGGGATTGCTTTGCACTCCAGGTCTAAGAGCTGCATGCCTATATCATGGTGATAAAACAAGCTAGGACACTGGCTGCAACTTTGAACTCCGTTAGGTTTAGCTTAAGATTTTCAAAAGGAAAAACAGCAGAGGCGTTGTAATTTTAGGACAAGCACCACACTGTACATTGTTTTGCTCTTATAATTTCAGTGTGTTTTGTCTGCCTTTTCTTAAATCCTTTGTTCTCACCGTGTGAGTTAACGAAAGGTTTTGTTATCCTAGGGAAACAAAAAAAATTTGCCAGATTCTGTGTTTACTCAGCCTGATCAAGAAAAGGACTTAAATGTAATCAAAACTGAAGATGAAACCAAATTGGAAGACAAAGAGGAGGAGAAGATAAAAGAAATAGAAAATCCTACAGTAAATGCAGATGCTGAAGAAAAACAAAAATCAGGGTAAGTTATGCTGTTTCTGATCAGATAAGGCATATGATATGTTTTCTTTAAAAATTTACTCTTGTAATTTGAACTCCAAATCAGCCATGCTATTGTTAATTACAATTGTATTTTCCAGGGACTGATGTGTTTATAACTTTGTCGTGGTTCGGCCATTGAAGTTCATTGATCTATTTTTAAAAGAAAAGGCAGCTTAAGTTTTACAGGTTCCAGGCCTAAATATAAGCTAAGTGAGAATGGAACGTATAAAGCATAGGTGACTATTTGACTTAATACAAAAATATTGCAATTGTTGCCAGTAGTATTCTTCTACTTGATTTTGGTACAAATATATGGCAAACTTGTGGTTTCCAGCTTCTGATGTTGGACAGTGGTATGTAACATGGGAAAAGATGAAAGTACCTTGCATTGCTTCAGTTAGCAGCCTTGCTGCTGAGTAGGCCTGGTACTGGCAGGAGTCTCTTGTGCAGACCTTCAGACAGGTGTTTTGAAAGTAGGAGATTGAAATAATAGGGGTGCTCAGGGCTGTCTTATCAATGAATGTGTGTGAATTATTTGCTTTATAGAATGGGCAGGTTTTCCTGTTTCAGTGCAGGAGAATCTCACAAGTGTTTTTCAGCAGCCACGCAAAAAATCCCCCCAAAATATGGTCCTCATTAATCCCCCAATGTGTTAACCATTTGTATTCTTACAATTAGAACCCTCATACAGTATGATTTCAAGTGTTAAGAACACAAAAATTGCCCTTAGAGGTCAGATAGAAGATCTCTTTTAATATGGTATTTGTCTTCACTAAAACCCAATAACAGATGCATAAGGGAGAAGCTGTTACAAGAGGGAAAGCAGTTAATGACATCTCCTTATACTTTCCAGCAATCTGTATATCAGGGATGTGTTGGATTTTGTTGGTTTTTTTTGTAGTTAATACCATCTGTTGCCTGACCAGTAATTCCCTTGTTCCTTCCAGCAATTTTGTTGTTGATCAGCTGTCTTGATCTTCTTTCTAAATATCATTAGCCCTCCATGTTGTTTCTGGCCCATTAAAAGTTGTGGCCAGAATGTTGGAGTTCAGTGTATTGATTTCTGATTCATTGGTAGTAGTATTTTTTTAAAATTTCATTAAAGATTTTGATTTTTTAGTGGATTCTGGAATGATCCTTTCATAAAATGTTTTTGTCTTCCTGAATATTTTCTGTAGGATTTCAGTGGCAATTTCTGTAACTCAGAAATGCAGAATACAGAAAAATCAAGTTTACCTGAACTCAGTTAAAGAGCCTTTTCTCTATATATGTGATTTTATTTGTATCCTGTGTAAAGTTTTCTTTTTAAAAGACTAATTGCTGGACTTTGTTGCATTTGCTATTTTTAAGATGAACTAGATGAGTTCTACTGTAACGGGTTTGCAAAATTTTCAGAATTATTAAATACTGATTTTACAATGCTGCTTTTGAAATACAGAACTGAATTAATAGAAAACTTTGCAATGCTTAGAGAATAGCAGTTTTTAAAAGTTCCCTAAATTTTTTATTTGTACATGTGTATGTTTGTGACGTTACTTTATATTTGTTTATATACCTGAAAAGTACGATGGCTTAATGCTTGCCATTCTGTTGTGGTTAATGGTACATGAAAAGTTAGAAGCTGCATTTGCTTTTCAGTAATCCCTTATTTTTATTCTTTTATGTTTGGATGTTTTTAATACCGATTCATGTCAATTTGCATTATTTATCACATTGAAAAATGTTACGAGTTTTCCTAGTTTTTTATTTATGAGAACAACCGAAATATGTAGAAAATACTTAATTCCTCTTAAGTTTTCATAATTCACCTGATCATAATTGAGTGAGTTCTTTTCCCTCTGTTCCTCTTTACTCATCCCAGTGGAAAACTCTTCTAACTAGTATTTTGCTATTATGATTCATGGAAGATTGTAATGAGTTGCTTAGAATAGAAAGCGTAACTAAGAAGAGGTGTAGGTGGTGATGTGGTCATTGCTGGGAGGTATGCTACGTTTCAAGGAATAGTTTAAATTACAAAAATGGAACACTTATAGCAGTTAATTGTAAGTATTTATACGCAGCGGTACTGTAGTAGCACTGTCAGCATGATTAGTTTTCCCTTCTACCCTCTGAGACTGATAGGAGGTACAAAATGCACTTGTATCAGCTTTAAAGAGCTTATAAAAATGTCATTGTCATCCTAAATGCTAAACATTGTTTTTAGCATTTATATTATAAAGGCGTAAATGAATTTCGTGGGGCATTGTCTTAGATGATGTACTTCCTTATACCCAACTTCATGGATTAGAAGTGGCAGAACTTACACAAAGATGGAAATGCTGTGGTTGGAGTTTTTGTTGAACTGAAATGCAAAATGTAAACAGTCATTTTTGTAGGTAGAAAACTAATCACACACACCAATACCTGAAATGTAATAAAAATAGATCAGTGTAAAATTCAGACTGAAATGTTGTTATTTGGTGTATTTAAAATGTCTTCCTGGAACCTTTTTATGTTATGGGCTATCTGTCTTTCACAGTCCGAACAAAATAGCTAAACAAATTAATGTTATATTAAGCAAACTTGTAGAGTTTTCTATTTGCATTTATGTCTGTACCACTTTGGACATCTTCATGTAGCTTATTTGTCTATAGACACAAGCAACCATGAGGATAGAAAAACTTTTGTGTTCATTGCTGACTTTCTTTTGGGAGGACTGGATGTAACTCCTAATTTCCAGATCTCAGGAAATGCTTCTGGAAGCCAGAGGTGTTTATTTTCTACAGATGTTGTTTCTGTGTGCAATGTGTCCCACGTGTTTCAACCCTTTGAGATTGCTGCCACTTGAATTGTATGGTCCCATCTAGACAGACTTTAGCAACATGATGAAGAGGAAGAAAGGCTCAACTTTCTCTTCCTTTCTTCCCCAGAGTTCCAGTTTCTTGCCTGCTTGTGTATCTGTGAACACTGAGAGTAGAGATTCAAAGGCACCTTGCGCTTTATTCTGTATGTGCTTTTCTTGTTTGCTTTTTGCTTCCCCCCCCCCNNCCCCGCCCCGTGGCTAGTGGAAGGTACCTGTGCTAGATACAGGTCTTGCAACTTATGGTCATTAGAAACAAGTTTTTAAAAAAGCCAGTTATGTGTTACTTTTCATGTGTCTGTCCCAGAGAGGGTCCTTTTCAAAACTGACTTTGTAAATTGTCCTTTTCTGTAACATACAAAAAAGTACTCATACTTGGCTGGTGAATAAACAAGAATGTTTAGAATCCTCTTTGTTCTGAAGTTCCTACAAGCTTCATGTTGTAGAAGTAATGATCTTCAGCTGTAACATTGTGTAGTTGGTGTGCCTTTTCCTTTGTAGCATCTAGTATTAACTGTTTTAACTTGTTGAATACTTGAGTCCAAGTCAACTAATTGAGAACTGAGGTGTTTCTTTATACAAAGAGCAATGTAGACAATTGAATATGTTTCAAAGAGATTGAGGCCAGGAGCCTAGTGGAGTTTGTAGAAGGTGTGGGTTTTTTAGTTCAAGCTAATAAAATGAAAGGTAAGTCTTTAAAAATTTCACAGTGGGTGCAGTGTACAGTTTGGAAACTGAAGTGTAGGTTAACTGCTGTCTAACCAATTGCTGATATCTATCGCTATGAGTAAGATTTTTTTTTTTTCCCCAGATAGTTAATTCAAGTTTCTTTGTTGGTCTTGGGAATTTTTGTTAAGAATTTGTTTTTATTGGTTTTGTATTTTATTTTGGTTTTAACACTTTGCTCCAAACCACCTGAAAAAGACTACCGTAAAGAACTTTCTAATGAAATGAAAGGTTAAATGCTGAGAATCTGGATAATTTTTGCTTCTCAATAAAAATTGGCATCAGACTTGTATACGGGTAGTATTTGGATTTTTGAGGTTCCCAGGCAAAATTCTTTTAAGTAATCTGAGTTGCAATATGTAGACATTGCAAGAGAGTTTGGTTCTTGTGTTTTCCTTCTTGTGGCTGAGGTGCTGCTTTAGCCCTAGCACCAGGAAGGGCTGCCATCTCTGGATCTTACCTGGTTCTTGCTCATCAGACTGTCATTTTCACAGGTCCTTCTTTGGCCTTGTGAATCTTTTTGAATTTATTTGTTTTTTCTTCTTGAAAACAGTCTGGATTTTTTATTTCCTCCAAGGAATGCATGAACAAATGTTCCTAAAGAATGCTTTAGTAACCTAAACACTTCTGGTGGTCTGATGTTCATGGTTTGGGTCTTTTTGGTGTGGTTTTCCAACAGTTGGTACTGTCGTGTTTTGGTAATATCACAAGGCGAAAATGCTAAACATTTACTCTTTGGTTTAATTCTGTTCAAGACTATCAGCCATTCAATCTCATGCAAGGGAAAAATCTTAATCTTAGAGCATTTACATGCACCTTTCATGCAGTAATAGCTTTTCCCCTCCTGTAAGCAGTAGGAGGGAACTAGGAGTAATAAAAGCAGTAATGAAGAGCTAAGTAAAGATGGGCATTGTTTCATGTGAAGGATTTTACTAAGTTTTATTGCCCTTGTATAGGGTAAGAGGACTACCTGCTGTGCCTGTGCTGCTGATGAAGCTCTTGTACTCCTTTTGTACAAGAGGTAAATTTTCTGGTAACACCTATTAGAGGTTTTCTGAAAGCGATTTACAATGGGATTATATAATAATCAGAAGCTCCATTCCACATATGGGAGAAAGACATTGTTAGAGGCAATGTTTTCTTCAGTTCCTTATCTGTGAAAGTGACACATCAGAGCTTTGTGGTGGTGAATCTAAAATAGCAAGAAGGTTAGAGTCTTTTGGAGTGAAGAAGATTTGATGTAGAAGGCCTTATCTTTTAGCTTCTGGATTAGATGAGAACTGTTTATTGAGGTCTTTCTCCTGTCTGATTCAGATTTATGTGGAATTGACTAACTTGGGAGAAGGGAGAGCAATGTGTCATGTTCTGTGCATTGATAGTGTAAACATATGCTCAGAATCTTAGGCTGTTGGCGTGTATGCAAAAAAAAAAAAAAGCTGGTAAGAACCATACTTAGTAGTTTTGTTTATACGAGCATATTTCTATGCTCTTATTTGTGATGTATGTTCTATTAATGTATTTCAGCTGTCTTTGTATTAGGAAGGAAGTTTTTGTATAGTCATGTTTTCAGAGAGAATCTAATTGATTCTTTTTTTAGTACGGAGTACAGACAGATACATTCATACATGTAATGATTGCTTTTGATACAACAATAAGCTGCAAATGACACAATAATTAAGTGTAAAGTGGCAGTGTAAACGTACCGGCTCTGTGTACTGAATGAAAGAGAGACAACTCTGATTTGGGAAGAGTGGTTCTGCTGTCATATTCTACGTAGCACATGGTCACCGTGCAGGTTATTGACCATGGTAGCTGTCACTGAGACTTACTTGTGTGGGTGAGTCCTTAAACATTCATCACATACTGGATTCTTCCAAGCTGAACCAGTGCTGTAAAAATAGGAAGGGCTGTGCTCTTCAGTCAGACTTTGGAACCACCCATTATTCTTTTGAGGAATGTTTCAAAATATGTGCCTGAATGATGAGAAGCAATAATGTGAGGTACTCTCACCTGCCTCCTCTGTAGCAGCAGAGGAATATGCTGTTCACAGAGTACTTCCTTGCATGATTAAAGTGTACTGTACTACACTCAGATGTGAGTCAAATCCAATTAGTGCCTTCCCTTGGGATGAGGGACCATAACTGCATTTATTCCAATTTTCTGTGTGCAGACAGAAGTCCTTGGGGCTTTTATTTTCAGAGTTTCTTTGTAGCTTCAGAGGTGTTGTGGTTTAACCCAGCTGGCAGCTGTGTACCGTGCAAGCCCTGGCTCACTTTCCCCCCACCCTGGTGCATCCAAAACAGAACACTGTACTTGGTACCAAGGAGAAACAAACTCTATCCCAGCCAAAACCAGGACAAGAGGGAAGACAAATAGTGGTGGTTTTCGGGAGGGTTCATTATTTTGTATAATTAAAGATGAGATTCTATTGTCATGGCATAAGTAAAGGTCTTAATGACCTTTCTGCATTAAAACTTAAGGTCACCTTAATACACCTGTGATTGAGAATATGAAGAGAAATTGAACGTATTTCAGCTCTGTATTGTGAGAAGTAGAGGTTAAATTATGTTCTAGGATGAGAAAAAGTTTAAAAAAAAGCAGGAAACAAAAATAGAAGCTAATTGCTAAACTTGAAGTGTCAATTACACTAAAGTTTATTTCTGCTAGTGGTTCAATTAACTGTAATAACTTAATTGAACCAATAATTGAAATAATCTTGCTTCCTCAAATTTTAGAATAACCCCTGAAAAAAAATTATCTTGCATATGCCATCTCACCTGCTGTGTGTACCAGTTTGGTGTGTCAGGGGAAGTGTATTTGGAGTAGGGTTAGGTTTGCTGCAAAACAGGGATCCTAAGAGGCTGATAAAATGTTCCAGATCACAGTCTGTCTCATAGGTTTCACCTGGGCTTTGTTACAGTGACAGAGAATGTGTGTTGAAAGAGGTTTGCATGGTGCCACATTTTTTTGAGTGGTGTAAGAGCAGCAGTGTTTTATCTATTAACTACATCTGGTTGTTAATACACTTAATTTTGGTGTCGTTGGTGTAAAATCTTTATATTGACTGAGAATGACCTGCTGTGTGTGTAGTTTTAACCTTTTGAGGATTTTGCAATGTCCTTTGGAACTAATGATAAGCAATATTTGTTTGATCTAAATATTTTAATGGTTTTACTTTACTAACAAATAGTTTTGGATTTTAGTTCATTCATTTCTTGCTTCTGATTTGTGTTCCCAATTTTTGTGAGATGGGGTGGGGGGTCTTCTTTTTAGTCTGTGGTTGTCATTTGAATTTCATTTGAGTCCTGATAAACTTTCTGGTGATACTTGGGATTCTGGAACAGAGTTACAGTTGTATTGTTTTGTCTCTTGTACAGTGTGTATGTACATCTGCCTCTGTCTTGTTTCATCAGCTGCTGCTTGGGTTGTTCAAATTGTTGCAGCTTTGTGGTAGATACTGGTTTTAAGTTGACAATTACTATCTGCTGCCAAGAGGTTGGTTTGTTTGTTGCTTTCTTTTTTTTTTTCCTTTCCTTTTTTCCCCTTTTCTCCCATGCCCTCTCCCAAATGGTATTTTGATTAAACAGCATTGAAAGAAATCCAGTGATCTCATGAATACATACATGGACTAACAAGGTTATGACTGTGCATACTGGATGCCTACAATCACAATTTCCTCTTAAAAACCTCTGTTTCATGCCAGTCATGGCATCTCCTTTGTCTGCACTGCCAGGTTTGAGCTATTTATGTCATTACAGGACAATATCTTCCTTACAACTATCGGCATATGTTTTTGGGGTTTGGGTTGGGGGTTTTTTTGTTGTTTTTTTGGGTTAGTTGGTTTTTTTTTCAAGGAGCTATATGAGTGCATTGTTTTTTTTCTGCTCCAAAATGATGAACATTCTTTGTTTTTGTTTGGTTTCCTAAAATCTCGAGCTTATGATCACTAACCAAGTCACTCCTTAGAACACCTTTTACTTGCAGCCATCTCTCCTTCCATTTTGCTTTTGCTTCCTGACATGCCCTTCACCTGCGTACAGCCTGCTGCTCACATCTCCTTGGCCATCTAAGTTACTCAACTTCACAGTGAGGGTTTCACACATCTCTTCCAGAAGGATACCAATTTCTGCTGTTGTCGTGGAGTCTTTGTAGGGTATCTGTTGGGACATCAAGAAAGACACAGGCTGATTAAGATGAGAGAGACTCCAAATTGTTCAACTTTCGAAGAGCCACTGGTGCCATAATTGGCAGTGTCTGGAAAATCCTGAATCTCTCTCTTAGGCGTACTTTACTTTGCAGACAGCATTCAAGGGTTGTGCCCCTAGGTCTTGGAGAGGGAAAAAAAGGCAAAATTTGGTTCGTTGCTGTTTTGAAGTGTCCATAACTTAGTTATGAAAAATCACAAGCTGATCTTGTTCTCAGAGCAGTGGTGGCTCTGCTTCTTATCCCAATGATTTTTTAGCTTTTGTATGATAATACCTGTTAAGCTGACATTAGCTAGGAGTTTTTATTTAGTGCAGTAAACAGTATAATTTAAAATAATTTAAATTACTGGTTGATGGTTTTTGTTGTTAGCTGTGTAATTCTGTTCAGGAGTTTTTCATCTGAGTCTTTGGGCACCTTGGGATTTCCTTGGGAAGTATATTTTGTAATAATATATATCTCTTTCTAATATATATATGTATGNTGTGTGTGTGTGTGTATAAAAAAATTGAAAGTCTTGTATGGTCCATGCCATATATACCTGAATAGATACATCTTCTGTTACTTGCTGTACTTTATACAAAAAGAGGGATTTTTTTAACCTTTGTCTCATTGTGTATGCATGTGTGTGTATGTATATATGTGTGTGTGTGTATATGTATTTATATGTATCTGTGCATATATATATCTGACAACATCCATTTCTGAAGTAATTTTATTAAAACAGAATGGTTATACTACGGTTGAATTTAGTATGTTGTTCTGAATTACCTTTTGCCAGCTAATTAGGTAATAATAACTAATTTTACTAATGACAGTTTTACTTCTGCAAAGAAGCATCCTTTTGCAGAGGGAAAGTAGCTTGGTTTATCTAAGTATTTATTTGAAAATGTTATGGATAGATTTAGATTATTAATACAGACTTTTGTGTTTATGAGGTTAACTTAAATATTGGTGTGCATCCGACTTGGAGCAGTATTTACCTTCTCTTACCCAGACATCCAAACCCAGCTGTTCCACGTATCCGGTTTTTGGATTCTTAGTGGTCTGCAGTTGTCGTGAATTTAGTCAGCAACTCAATCTGTTCTGTGTTGCACAGTGTGTGGAATTAGAATGATACGAGGGCAAATAATGCTACTTTATAAGGCTAATTAAGATTAAAATATATTTTCCCCCATTAGCTTCTGTAATGTAGTCTGCCTCTTTAAGCTGATTGCAGATAATTTTCAGATAACTGAGCAGCTCATAGCTACCATTGACTGAAACTAGCAAGATGTGTGTGTTCTTACTGCTTCTGAAAATTGGTCCAAATATCTAAAGATGTGTTCAAAATTAGCTTCTGAAAGCAGTGAACACCTGCTTGTGTATTTATATAGTAATTAAATGCAAGTTGGATGTATTTAGAATACTTTCAGCATAATTGGCAAGGAGTGACAAGGTCATAAATTAGCACAGGTTGTTTAATTTGCTAATATGGTCATATAAGGTGTTGGGGATTTTTTTGTCCAAAATCTGGTTGTAGTTGCAGTAATTTCAAGCTGTTGAGATAGCTGTTTCAAGCTTGTTTATTTATTGTAATAAAGCAAGGATTTTTTTAAGAAGCAAGTTTCAAGAAACATTTGTAAAACTTGTAGCTTGAAAAGTGGAATTTAGGGAGTTTTCTCTATATTGAAAAGAATTAATTTTAAGTGAAACAATACATTTAAACAAAGAGACTGCATGCAAGATTCATATAAAGATGAGTTTGAACACCTTCTACTCATACAGATTTTGATGGATTTTTTTTTTCTTTTAGTCATTTTTGCACCTTACAGTCACTGGATTTTGTGTGTTGCTATATCCTATTTTGCTGATATTACTCAGCTGTAGTACAATTTCACATATTTGGAGCCTCCTGTTTCCCAGTCTCTAATGCATCCACAATATTTATCAATATATGTGGTTTGGAACTGAAAAGCTTATGAAGTATCTCATATTAACTCTACAATTTTTTAAACCTTTCAAGAGATGACACGAATAAGGAAGAAGATGAAGATGAAGAAGAAGCAGAGGAGGAGGAAGAGGAGGAGGAGGAGGAAGAAGACAACAATAACAATGAGGAAGAAGAGTTTGAATGCTATCCACCAGGCATGAAAGTCCAAGTGCGGTATGGAAGAGGGAAAAATCAAAAAATGTATGAAGCTAGTATTAAAGATTCTGACATCGAAGGTGGAGAAGTCCTTTACTTGGTGCACTACTGTGGATGGAACGTGAGGTAACTTGAGTTTTAGTTAGTGATTACTTCTTGAATTACTTCTCGAATACACTTATGAATTTTAAAAACTAAATTAATAGACATCTGGAGTCCTAAACTTTCAGTATTGGTGTTCTGTGAAGGTCATTGTACTGTATGAAACTTAGATTTTTAACACTATATAAATGCAGGGCTTTAGTTACTTTGAAAATCATCTTAAAATTGCTTGTTCAAAGAAGGCTTCATTTGTTCCCCATCTTACTTTTAGATCTTTCCATACAAGTGACAGCTCACTATTTTCAGATTGCTCCTCTGGCTCTCTTAAGCCAATTTTCTCTCATATAGTATTTGAGTAGTGCATTTAGCTGAGGCTGTGAACTTGCTCTTGTCAGTGAAGCACAGAGTACACCAGCAGTATGGTATTTAACTGGAAAACAGCAAGATTCTTAGTGGCAAATAAGTGCACAGCAAATAAATGCATTTCATCAGATCTGTTATCTACCCTCCCTACCCCACCTCACCCTGAGGCTGCCTTAAACTTCCAAACAGGACTCTTCTTAGCCTAGTGGCTTCTTATGCTTTCCTTAATATAAGGAGGAGCATAGGCTTTTTATTGTCTTTAGTCTAACATTAATAGAAATAAATGAAATATTTCTATTGCTATTTCAGACCTCCTTTTTCCATTTAAAACTTGAAGCAACCTTGAAAACAGCAGAGAGAACTAAAATTTTTGAGCAGCTTATAAGCATTGTCTGCTGCTTTCCTCAGTTTCACCATAACTGCTCATTGTCCTTAACTACCATCTTTTTAACTTTATTACTGTCTCTAAAAGAACTGTAAGAACAAAACCCACAAGTCTGAGACAAATCTGATGTACATTTTTCTTTACTTTTCCTTTTCTGGAAAAGCTGAGCCTCTTGTGACCTTCGCTTGTCATCTGGGCATCCTGGCTCTGACCAAGAGGGCAGGAAAAATGTCATTTATTCAGTTCTAGCAAGATCTGCTAGCAAAGGTAACAGAGAAGTGTGATGCTTCTCTTCCTCCCTTGAATTCACCTCTTTGCATCGAGGCCTGGTGATTTCCAGGTCCACCTAAGCTGCTGCCAAGGAGGAGTCTCGCTCTTGCCAGTTTTGATACCAGTCTTCTGTAGAATTTTGATCTACATCTACACTGATCTACAGGAATAGGATCTGACATGAACTGTCTTCAGGCAACGTCTGTAAGCATAGTGGGCTGTGAAGTCAAGATGCGAGGGGAGATGCAGCCTGCTGAAGGTGGGAGCTGGGGTGTGATTTGCGTTCTGATCCAGTCCTTACTGGGGAGGACTCCCTTAGGAGTGCAAGTTGCTGAAACTTTCATCCTACTCGCTGAAGATTGCTGTGTGTACCATTCCAAGAGGTTTCTTGCTTTTGAACTCTTGTTTTGGGATTCACTTGTAAGCATAGAAGTTACTTTTTTTTTTGAGCAAGTATCACATTATTATGTGTGCTCTGAGGTGAGATGATCAGATTTTTATTTGAGCAGTACCACTTCAAATCTGAAGAAATGAGAAGTCAAAAATGAGTCTTCTTCACCTTGGAGATCTCATCACCCCAGTTCTTAAAGGAGAAGTCAAGATTCTAAATTTTTAACTCTGCAATTTAGACAAATCTTCAGATTGATGTCAGAGGCATTATTTCTGTGACTAGGTTATGTTTGATAATAAAAGCATTTTTAGTTAACTTGCACTCATTTGAGAAGTAAGAAGTGTTGGTTGTTTGGTCCTCTGGCAGCAGGACTTGCATTTATATTTTTACCTGGTGTTTTAAAGGAACCCTCTGAAAAGCTTTGGGGGAGTAGGATTCTTCACTGAGAAATACATCAGTGATTGAAATTCAGCTGTGGGACTGTGTGTGGACTCTGCTAAATGTGGCTAATTTTTCATTCATGCAAAATTACTTACATTTTTGGATTTGACAGGAAGACTGTGTACGCCTCAGCTTAAGCCAGCATCTAAACACTTTGATAGTTTAGTATTGTGAAGACTAGTCTTGTATGCTGGAGTAACTTGATTTGGTTTTTAGTCAGTGACAACCTGGAAAAGCAACTGCCTTAGTTGGATAGGAAGCAATTTCCTCCTCCCCTTATTCATTGTAGCTTACTTAGTAGGGGCATCCCCTGTAGGTACAGTAGAGGGCATGTACTGAGCTAGGATTTTCTAATCAGGGTTTTATAATTCTGTCGTTCTCCTACTCTGTAAAGTTGACTTTCCTGTTTCCCCTTTTGGTCAGTATGCCATTTAATGGCCTGTTCTTTAAGCTCATAAGTTTGAACAGAAATCCTAAATAACTCCTAATGTTTCTTATCACAAGTTAATTTCAGTATCAGTCTGGAATTCAGAATAACTGTGTGCATGGGGATGTGCTTACATGCTTTGGGGTACTTGGAATGAAGTTTAGTAAACTTGATACTCATCTTCATTAGTTGTTTTTTTAAATGCTCTGGAACCAGTGACACTAAGAACTGTGGAACTTTTTTCCTTTTTAAGAAGAGTAAATAGAAAGTGCAGAAGCTGTACAGCATTATGCTAAAGGATCTTGTTGTTAGCTCCTGAGATTTAGGTGATGTATGTCTCTGATAAAGGTCTCTGAATGGTAGTGTTCAGTGGGGCCTGACTTGTACTGCAAGGGAATGGTAGAAATCTCTACCCTGTTAGAGGGACCTGCTTATGTTACCATGTGTTAACCAGAAAAAGCAGACAAATACAGAGAACCTGCATTTCTTCTAAAAGACCAGTAATACTCTGAATTAAATATGTTTTATATGTGACTAAAACTTCTTTGGGGCCTACAGTGCCAGTTCCTTCTGTTGTAGTTTTAATCTTCAGCTGCCAGTGCAAAGAAAGGCTCATTGTGTGTTTGAGGTGAATTTCTTCTGCAGTATGTTCCCAGTAATTAGAGGGTGCATATTTGAAAAGCATTTAGATTGTTGAAACTCTGTGTGTTGTTATGGTACGCTATCACAAGATGTGTTATTCTTGAATGCTTCAAATGTTTAAAGCTAAGATTTATTACTTTCAGCACTTCTTTCATTCAGAAATCTGCATGTGAAAGTGCTAATTTCTGTCTGAATTTGTTGAAATGTTACTTCATATATAGATTTTATACTTAACAGTCGACCACTGAAATTAAACGTAGCAAAATTTTGGGTCCTGGAGAGTAATGTATGTTGTGGTGGGGCAATGGAGGGAGTATTTAAAAAACAAAAAAGAAATTAAACAAACCAGAATTCTCATCTAGTATTCTAGTGTTTGAGTATCAGACTATTTTTTCTCCTTTCTTTGATCACAATTAAAAAAAATAATTGATTCTCCCTTTTTAGCAGCTGCAGATAGTACACTGGAACTTCTCAGTGAATTTGCCGAGGCTTGCTAGCTGCTTGAGGTCACTTGTCCTCCTGAGAACGTGGTCCCTTTGCTAGTATAAATCTAGAAAAGTACATTTCCTTCCTTGTTTTCCCTCTAGTACTTCTGTGGAAGATCGACTATGCAGTCTCCGAGAGTATATTGTGGTGCATTTTAGTTTGCAAGTAGTGCCTGTGGATGTAATAGAATCAGCACATACGTTGATGCAAGGTGCCAATTATTTTTTCTGCTATGTAACTATTAATTTAATTTTAGCTTTTTTTTTTTCTTTCCTGTTCAAACTCACCTTTCTGTCAGCTATTCATTGTAATCAGTAGGGTAGAAAAACTTTTCTCCTTAATGACTCTTCTTTGTGTTAATTTTGGTGTCAGGTAAGGGGATTTCCTTTATGAAAGCGTTCTATGTTTTCATATGAAACCTGATTTAAAAAAAAAGTAAATAGTGATTTCTTATTAAATCCCTCCTCCAGAATTTCGAAGAAATCTGTGTAAACTCTTTTGGGAGCAGCTCCCCATATTATCTCCTTCCTCTCCACAGTCATCTGCTCCCTTTTTAAGGTGGTGAAGTAAGTGTGAAAGATAGCACTGTAGTAAAACAACTCAGGTCCTCTGAAAGTACATGCTTCTTGTAAAGAGAGCTGAAGAACTTTTTTGATAATATTTTTGTGTTTATTTTGTTTTGCAACTAGACTGTCTAAAGTGAGATTAGTGATGAAGTAAGTTTTCATGTGTTAGCAGGTGCAGTTCTAGAAAGAGGCTCTAGTCTGAGTCACACACCCCATTTAGATGCAGATTTTTAGGGTGCTTCTCTGTCTTGCAGTGGAGGAGAATGTAATTTAGGGTCAGGTTGTCAACTGTGTCTTGGAATGTATCCCTTTTGCAGGATCTGTTTCAGCCTGGGGTCCAGTTGTCCCAGGTTGAGGCAAACCATATGGGTCCAATGTGTGAGTAATGAAAGGAGCTGTGTGATGCAAAGGTGTGAAGTGTGGGCAGCTGATTCCCTGGAGAAGATGTGAGATTTCTGTGGCCTCCTTGCAGGGTCTGTCTGCTGTTCTGGGTGCAGTCAGGAGTAAAGCATGATACACTGGCCAGGAACTGTGACTGTCACACATTAGTGTTTCAATTTGTGCTCCGTGAGATGAGGGCTTGTGTGACCGCTGCTTCTAGTACATAATGGTTAAGGCTCTGTGGTATTCTCTTCAGATTCTGCACTTTTCTCCTTGCTTCAGTATGCCCCCATGTCTATCAGTTCTTGCCCCAACAGGCACTGCCAGACAGTGTGGGCTGTGCACAGACTTTGCATAGGAGGAAGATTATTTTCTTACTGGAGAGGCATAAGAATGAGTGGATACATATTTTGTATTCTGGCAATGTGCTTGAGGCAGAAAGGACAGTGTCAGAATCATTGCTTTTCACCATGTGTTTGTCAGGTCCTAGTGCTGCTTTCCTGCATGCATTAAGCTCTAATAAAATACTCCTACATTTTTATGGGTCACGAAGTCCATTTGGCAGTCACTTCATGGTATTTGTGCAAAACATGTCTTTGTCTTGAAGAAAGATTGCTTCAAATACAGTTTCCCACAGTCTCACAGAATATGGGATTTTTCCATATCGAGCAAGTGCTCTGCAGGGTTGTATTTCAGTTTTGAACCCATTTACTGACATTTCACTTGGTAATGACAGTGTAATAGTACAATGACAGTGGTATTTGCAGCAGTATAGGCAGTCTTGGTGTATTATAGTCTGCATGGTCTGCTGTGAGATTTTGTGATTTCCATTGTCACATGGAGGGGAGAAAACCAGAATAAATTGTTTTGGAAAGCTATTTTTCAGACTGCCGTTATTTCATTTTTCACTGTATTATTATGTGAAGTTTAATAGAATACAGTATTTAGCTTCTGAAATCTCTTGTTTAGATCATAAGTTATAATACATAGGAAAGCAAGTTGGAAACTTGCATGTTTTTCCCTAAGTATTTTTAATTTATGTGTCAATATTGTGGATATAAGGCAGTGGTTGCAAAGAAGCTGAATTGGGACTGTATCAGCAGTCATTGCAAATATCAAAATGGTGATCAAGTGAGCCGAGCTGGAAAGCCAGCATGGTCATTGAGCTCAACTCCACCTTGTAACATTTTTCTTGGAGAGTGTGGTTTGGGTTTTTTTGGTTTTTAGTGGTAGTGGGTTTCTTAAGGTTGGTTTCTTCCCCTCTATTTTCATGTTTCACTGGGAAGATGAGAATTTTTTTTGTATGTACATTCAGGTCAAAATTAATACAAACTAATTTTTAATTGAACTGGTTTTTATGCATATAGTTCTAGAATTTATAGTTTAAGCAGTAAAGCAGCTTATTCTTATTGGGAAGAAAAAAATTGATTTAAATAATTCTTGAGTTTTTTCAGAAATACACAAAGAATCTGGCAACAGTACCATAGTTACAGTATATTCTTAGTAAGAATGTACTTCTTTGGTCTTGATTTTTTATTTAATAGGTCCAGTCTTGAGTAACAAGATGCCTGTTGTTAATACCTTGCTTCTATTTAATATGGTTTTGTCTTGTATCAGTCTGATACAAAATGGAAACCTTTAACAGAAAAGGAATTGGAAAGTGTCACTGTGAAGTCAGTGACTCAGAGTTGGTGACTGAAGGGTTATTCACTCCAGAGAGCACTTTGCAAGTCACTTGCGATTGAAAGAGTTTATTAGCTGGTCACATTTTATGTAATTGAAAGAACTTACTTTATTGTTAAAGTTCTGCAGTGTATAAATAGGAAGGATACTTCTTAGAGGTCTGTACAGGTTTTTCATTCAGGTAGTTTGTTTTGCCTGCGTATGTGAATTTCTGCTGTTCTGTGCAGACTGGAAAATAGAAGATTTTACCCTTCAGTGTAAAAAAAGTTTAATCCTCTGAACCTTAGCTGCAACTTCATGGACTTGAGAACTACACAATTTACTTGATTCAAATTCCAATTCTGTTTTTATATGGCTAATAATTCTCTTTTTCCGCAGTCAGATTTCTCTTGTGATGTGATTATCTGCTTAAAACCATAAATGTGTACAATTTCTTTTTGTGTTTAGGTATGATGAATGGATAAAGGCAGACAAGATAGTGAGACCAGCTGATAAAAATGTACCAAAAATTAAGCATCGAAAGAAAATAAAGGTAGTTTTTCTCCCTTTTCTCCTTTGTTTCCCTGAGCTTTGGTTTAATACATAGTTAAGTAATCCCTGTCTCCCTTCCTGACCTTTTGATTTGCCTACAAATGCTTGTCAGGAAAAGCAGCTCTGTAGCTTTTTAGACAGGGATACTCTTATCATCAAGCTTTTGGGTTTTCTCCTTGAGGTCAGGAGGGGAAGCTTCTCTCTCCTTCTGTCCTGAATTTTTTAATTAAATGTATGTATGCATTTACAGAAAACAAATGAGAAGGATTCAGATCATTGTCAGTGCTGGGAGCCAACTTGGGGGGTCAAATCTGGGAGCTCCCTGATTCTGCAGAGCAAACCTATGGACTAATCCATGTGCATGGGGACTCTATAATTTTATTGCCAAGCATTTCAGAATCCATTCTTCTACAAGTGATATTTAGGCTTAGATGATGACATACTCCTTGGACAGTGGGCTGCAAGGAAGCTTTTCCTTCGGCCACTGTTGAGCCTGGCATCCTGTGGTGCCACTCCTCCTAGAGCGCTGGCTGTGTTTGTTTTCACATTTGTTTTAGTATTGACAAAAAGTCCCTGTCTTCAGTAGAAAGAACTTGGCATGGGGTGTAGATAAGTATTTGAAGCCCTTTAAACAAAGAGGAGAGCTTTCCTCTACAGGTTGAATGTTTAAGATAACTGTAAGCATTGTGTAATTGTAATCCATGAGAAGATGTGTGCTCAAATGAGAAGTTTTTTTATCTTTTTTTTCACCTAGAATAAAACTGACAGAGAGAAGGAAGAGAAGTATTCTCCTAAGCCCTGTAAACTGCGACGTTTGTCAAAACCCCCCTTTCACACCAGCACATCACCAGAGACTGGGTCCAAACTTGACAGCAGTGAAGCCAAAAATACTGAACAAGCTGCAGTTAAATCAATAGAAATTACTTCTATCATTAATGGGCTACAAGGTATTGTACTTAAAAGCTTTTTCTAATTCTGTAAATGGCCTTTAAACAGGAGTAAATAACAGTGTAGAACAACTGATGCAACTAAATGCTTGCGTCTGTCTGGCTGATTATAACATCAGCTTCAGGAATAACCTTTGGGCAAAAGCAGTGTTGGCAGTTTCTGTGGATTCAGTGTATTAACAGTCAATTACATTTTGTGTTGCCATCCTTTTTTTTAGATATATCTAATCTCTAAATTTTTAATTTTTGATTTCTCCAACCTATAGGACCCATTATTCATATCTGCATGTCTGTTGTTGCTAGCACTGTTTTCCCTTTCCCACACATTTACAACAGCATTTTAATACCTAGTTTCTTCTCTAGAGCATGCTTCCAGAGAAAGAAATAATGTATGGTATAGGTATTTTGGGTAACCACAAACTTTTCTGGAAGCTGTGTTAATTTAGTAATTGTTCAAACTTACTTGAACTTGGATGACACTGGCCACTGGGTTCCAAAACTGTTGGTAGAATGACAATCAACATAATCTGTGAAGCTTCATTTCCTTAGGAAATGAGAAACAAAAAAAGCAATGAGCATTGACACTATTATTAGTGCGACAATTAATCTATAATTAACTTTACAAATCAAGGAGTTACATATATACTTATATGTATATATATATATATATAATGTTTGAGCCAATTCCTGTGTTTCTCCTTGAATCCTTATCTTTTCCCACTGAATGGGATTGCTGTTGATTCCTTCTGGATTATATATCTTCATTCTTTTCTCAATTTCTATATTGCTGACTCAGAATTTTCTTTCAGTTGTCCTACATTCTTCTTGTCCATTTGTTTCCCTAAGTGCCTTTCATTATTGCTTTCGCTTCCTTTTTTCAGGCCGATCATCAGTTTGGTTTGTTAGAGAGTATCCAATGTGTGTGTTGTTGTTCTGTCCTTTAGACTCTGGATTTTCCAGGGAAAACGATATCTATGTTATGGGCTTTGGAAAAAAGGGAGATAATCACAGTATTTGTAACCCATAAGAAATACGTAGGCACATCTTTCAGTTTCTGGTTTGCGTAATTATGCAGAAGTTTGTATTTTATGGATTAAAGCACTCTGTGCTTTCTCTACCTCTTCAGAAATTCCTGGAGACGTACTGTATAACAGAGAATCTTCCTAGTTTCTAATCTAGCCCTTATACCATGAGTGTTTGAGTTCTTCAGGAGGTACCGTTTAAGAGAGATACTGCTAGACATCCCTGTAGCATGTCTTCATATCTGCACAGTTTTCTTTAGTTGGGTTTTTTGGTTTTTTTAGAAGAATTCTTTGTAACCAGAATCAAGACAAACTTTTCTTGTTTTGTTTTTGTTTTGTTTGGATTTATTTTTAATTAGCTTCTGAAAGTTCTGATGATAGTGAGCAAGAAGATGACCAAAGTGCCCCGAATGTACATGCTGATGGCAAAGAGGAGTCTCAGCCCGAAGCCGTAAGTCAAGATAAAAATGAACTCCGTCTAAAAGAACAGAGTGGTTCATCCCTCCCAGAAGAAACTAAAGCTCTTACAGATGCAGTAGTGCCCAAGTCGGTATCCAAGTCTCCTGAAAGATTACGAAAAGAGATGGAAGAGTTATCTGAAGATAGTGACTCTGATGGAGGAGATGAAGCCACGAAGAAGAGAAAGGATGTAAAAAAGGAGATCGTGGATAAAACAGCAAAACCACAAGTGAAACGTGGTAAACGAAGGCACTGTGTTGCAGAGGAGTCCTTAAAGACCGTGTCACCCAGTAGAAAGGATGAGAAGTCCAAAAACAAAGACTCCCTTAGTTTAGAAAACAGCAGTAACAGCTCCTCGGATGAAGATGAGGAAGACAAATCTAAACTGAAAATCACTCCAACGAAAAAGTACAATGGATTAGAGGAGAAAAGGAAATCTTTACGGACAAGTACTTTCTACTCTGGATTTTCTGAAGTGGGAGAGAAAAGAATAAAGCTTCTAAATAACTCCGATGAAAGACTTCAGAACACCAGAGCGAAGGATCGAAAAGATGTATGGTCAAGTATCCAAGGACAGTGGCCGAAGAAAACACTGAAGGAGCTGTTCTCAGACTCTGATACTGAGGCTGCTGCCTCTCCTCCACACGCTGCTCCTGAGGATGGTGCAGCAGAGGAGCAGCTTCAGACTCTTGCAGAAGAAGGTATTTCTTTGCCTAACTGTGAACTTGAAAAATCTCTGCCAGCAAGTGTGGATGTTAAACCTGTTGAGGAGAAACCGACCGAAGTGGGTGAGAAGAAAGTCGAATTTCCAAGCAGCGGCAGCAATTCAGTGCTAAATACTCCCCCTACAACTCCTGAGTCACCTTCGTCTGTAACTGTGACAGAGTCCACCAGACATCAGTCCAGCGTCACCGTCTCTGAGACACTGCCACCAAATCAAGAAGAGATACGAAGCATCAAAAGTGAAACAGATAGCACAATAGAGGTGGACAGTGTGGCAGGGGAGCTGCAAGACCTTCAGTCTGAGGGAAATATTTCTCCAACAGGTTTTGATGCCAGCGTCAGTTCCAGTAGTAGTAATCAACCAGAGACAGAGCATGCTGAAAAAGGTAAAGGAAAGGGTAAACAGAGCTGTCTCCAACCTAACCAACTCTCATTTTTAGCATTGCTGATGTGTTTTCATTCTGTTATGGTTACAGTGCAGGCGAGTTAGTTGTTGCAGGAAGTAGTAGCCTGCTGTCCATTTCAAATGTGTGGAAATGGCATAATCATCTAGTGAATAAAATACGATCTGGCAGCAAGTTTATTTGCCTTCCATTAGAAATTGTAATGGTTTCAATGAGGGATGAAGAATAAAAGAATGAAATTTTTACTGGCTATGGCAAAAAAACCCCAAAGAAAACTGTAATAGCTTGTGTAAAAAGTACTTACTGTAGAAGGATGGAAGCGTTTTAAACACTCTCCTTAGAAGGAGAAGATGCTTTTCTTGCATAAAATTTGATTCTCTGTAAGTTGTTTGTTTGGGGGGAGAGAGCCCTCTTGCTGCTAGGGTGCTTAGGCAGTCATTTCAAATTTGTATTTTTTTAGAACATTAACTTCATATGATTCAAGTCAAGCTGATAAAAGCATTGACGTTTTTAGCTATGTTCCACTTTCAGATGTGATTTTTCAGATTGAAGTTCCTTTCCTGAAACCACTAGAGGACAGGGGATAATAAAACACTTGCGCACATGATGTTGCTGTACTGCTGCCTGCTTTTTAATTGCTGGCAAAGCTAGATCCAGCAACTTTTTTCTGAAGCTAGCAGGCTCTTCGGCAGTTCATCAAAAGTAAAGCTACCCCATTGTGTTGCAGTGCTTAAAAATTAGGAACATAAAGGAAGAAAATACATTTTGGCCATAATCCTGAGACAGAAGTGGAGTTTTTTAATCTCAGTAGATTTCAGTTAAAAAATTGGCTATTTTTTTTCAAAATGCTCTGAAGGTGTGTTACCTTCAGTGTCCTGTTGGAAATGTTCTTCTGAAAGTATGCAACAAAATGTGTTTCCTTAAAGGAGAGAGTTTTGAAGAGGTGAATGTGTACCCCTCAATGAATACACCTATATTGCATTGTTAATTATAGCTGTGTAAGTTTAGAATTTAATTTGTTTGGGGCTTTTTATATGAAAGTAATTTATTGCCACTTGAAAGAAGTTTCACACTATTAAAAGAGTACTTCTACATGCGTTAGACTTTAACTTCTGCTCTGATTTTGTCAGCATGTTGCCTGTTTCAGAAAATTGGTTTCCTTAATTTAAATTTTTTTATTCCAGGGGTCATTTTTAGTCTGTAAGTCACGTGGTTGTGAAACAACGTTTGAAGATCTCCTAAAACACTCTCTTTTAGCAGGTGTACTAGAATTCTTCCATCTTCTTTTCTACTTTTTCCCCTTGTAGTCCCAAATACCAGTAGTGTTTTTCTCTTGTTTTTTGTTTGCTTTTCTTTTCTTGTTGCTTTTTTTAAACATTACCTAAGATTTATTTTTTTTAATACCTTCAATTAATGTAACTACCGATCACAAGTTATGGCTTTGTTTTTTTTTCTCACAGCTTCCAAGTACAGCAAACTTCTAAAAATATCTTTCAGTCCCAGTGGGTCTTGATAACTTTTTAAATAAATGTATTCTTACTTAATTTACAGTATGAATAAAATAATAAATCCATGTTTCAAGAGAAATTCTGGTGATGCATATGGTAAAGTTATTTCTAATCATCATACATGTGCACTCTGTGCAAAGAAACTTTGCCTTCCATCGTCTTTCACCTCCTCTTGCCAATATAAGTAGAAAACTGAGCTGTATTAATGGTAGGGAGGAACAGTTGCATTGTTGTCTGCAAACTTAAGCTTTGAAGTATTTTGTGGGGTTTTTGAGACTGAGAAAAACACACAAGCGCAAGCATTTATTTAATTTCAGTTTCTTATTTATTTGTTTTTTTCTTCCAATTACAGTCTGTACAGGCCAAAAAAGACTTAAAGATGCTCAGGGAGGAGGCAGCTCCTCAAAAAAGCAGAAAAGAAGCCACAAAACGTCTGTGAACAGCAAAAAGAAGAGTAAAACTAGTAAGTGCAGCGCCTTAGTGTGAAATTAAAAGTGTGTGAAAGTACCTTGTAATTTGTTCAGCTGATTTGTAGGTGATGAAATCTGTTAATGAAAAATGTATTAGGACAAAATGTTCTCAGCAGGGAATTCTTAAGACTGTTTAAATGAAGAAACTGCTCTACCTAAATTACCTACCTACCTGCCAAAGTGTTTTTGAATGTCTTGTGCTGTTTCTGGGCTTATTTCTAAGAGGTCCTTAGTACTGTGTAACTGGCCTAAGGAAGGCCAAGCAGAGTGAGTATTTCACACATGGCAGAATTGGGACAGGTATCTCTGTATCATGATAGCTGCCTGTTTTAGAGGGGAGACTGGGACCTGAAAGAAATTATATTTTGTATTTTCTGCAAGATAAGTTTTTAGAGGTCAATATCTCTACCCAGAAGCAAATATATGTAGAACAATTCCAGAAGAATATAGACTCTTGTTTTCTCCCTGTGCTGTTACATCTACAGTAAATAATGCACCTTTTGCAGTTTTTTGTGGTTGTAGAAGATAATGGGAATAGAAACAAAGTACTGGGTAATGGAAGCTTAATAAAAGCAGTGGTGTATTAGGGGTCATATGCGCATGTGTTTGGGAGACAATAAGATCGATTACTGCTTCATTTCACTGTTAGTAAAAAAAACACCAGGAAAGAGCTAGAGACTGAAGCCTGGAGGATAACTGTAAAAAATGGAGTTAAAGTAAGGATAAAAAGCATATGCCATGCCTTTTTCCTTTCTGTCTCCCAACTTCATCCCTGCCTGCTATTAACAGCTTTTAGTAAAAAGTCTGTATTTCCTGGTCTGGTATTTGCTTTCGTCCCACCTGTCCTTCATGTTCATTGATCTCCTCTTTATATTTTCTCATCCTTTTAAATTTCATTTCACTGGACTCCTCCTTCCATAATCCTTATTCCTTCCCTTGCTCCAGGAATTGAAGTAACAAAACTGAATTTGCAAAAGTAATACACCATTTTTAGCCTTGCTATTATTCCCTTGGATTTGGTGAATTTACCCCTTTTCCTCAACCTATGTCTTCATCAGGATGTGAAACTTCAAAGCTACTACCACGCAGTCCTTGGTGTGTATGTGTTCTTTTTGTTAGACTTCAGGTGCTACTGGATGTAATGAGGCAAATAAATAGATAAAATGTGAGTCAGCTGTAAGAAAAAAAAAGAAAAAAGCTTTTGGCAAAATTCAGGTATACCTGTTAAACTGCTTTTGAGGAACCGTTTAACAGATACACCTGTTCAGCTCTTGCCTTTGCATTAAACTGGCCACCACCACCAAGCAGCTGGCCAGGCTCTTTCATACCACGTGTCTTGGTATGCAGCTTCTCCTGTCTAGATCACCAGATTAAAAAGGCCAGAACCAAAAGGTTCAGGGCTCGTTTTGTCAACACCCAGGGCAGGTAAAACTGAGGCAGTTGTATACATTTTTCTTTATAAATATGAATTCAACATGGTTTCAAAAGCAACTCTAATGGTGGAGGTTCTACAGATTTCCTAGACATTTTATTCCACTGCTTTGCTAGACTTGTGTTGAATTACAGTCTCTTGCACCTGCTTTTACTCCAGTTTTATTTTAGTTATGCTAAAAAAACTTCATCCTTTCAATCATTACTCATAAATTGTGTCTTTCAGACAGATTATTTTATTACTCTTCTTTGAGTGGTTTGATTAAAAACCTGTGTTCAGTTCAGCTTGTTTCTTTATAGTTGAAGTTTTTTCATCATGAGGTGAAGTTCTTCTGTTTTGGGTCAGCTAAAGATCTTTTTCTAAAATTAAAAAATGTTATCATCATGTCTGAGGGAATTTGTATAGTATGTCACACGTACTCAGATTATCGATAGTCATTTTAGTAGAGGAAAATTAAAATAATGGTGACATAAGGCTAAGAAAAGGCCGATTGTTTACTCTGATTTCTGCTATACATGCCCTAAAAATACAGTCAAAGGTTTGTCTGTAACTGTTTGCTCTAAAACAGGATACAGGTTTATATATATTGATTATTGCATTAAAAATTGATTGTAAAAAAGGGTAAATAGAAGATGGAACATAACAATCAGTCTTTTGAACTCTTAGAAAAAGTACGGCTCTGTGAGCAGGCAGATGTGGTTCATTTTGGCACCTATGCTGATACATTGGATGGCCTCCTTACCTTATTTTCAAGTGTAGGCAATTTATTTATAGCTGTGGTTCTGAAGCACTGAGTGTGGTGCTGTCATGAACCATTTGGAGAGCAGAGGCTCCTTCCCCGTGGGAACCTCGAAAATTTGGATTGCATTCAAGAGTCTCCTTACAGGAAGCATGTCCAGACCCCAGCCCCTTAGGGTTTTGCACACGCAATATCCTTGCCAGCCTTCAGGATGGACTGTGGTGTCACGGTCTGGTACATTTATCCACCCTCTGGCTCTGTAGGATTTTGGTTCCCGTAGGTCCACAGACCAGCTCTGACTTTACCTACACGACTGGGCAGTGTTTCTAGGGCAGGACTTCCCTTTCACAGTGTGCCAGGATCAGAGAGGCCCCATTTTATACCTGGTTTGTGCGTCAATGATGCAGAGAGCATCAAGCCAAGCTGCTACACCAGTATGGATTCTGTTGTTTTAGAGTAAAAGGGTTTGGGTCAAATAAATTCCCGTTACATGAAAATTAGCACAGGGGTTGCTTTTGGTAAGGTCCAGTTTGAGCTTTCTTTTGTAACAATGTCTTCTTGTTTCTTCAGCAAACAGCAGCGACAGTGACGAACTATCTGCTGGTGAAAGTGTGTCCAAGTCTCAGTCAGCAAAATCAGTTTCTACTGGCATGAAATCTCACCAAACCAAATCACTCACAAGAACACAATCTCCAGGAAAATGTGGTAAAAATGGAGAGAAGGAGTCTGATCTCAAAGAACAGAATAATCGTTTGCCCAAAGTTTATAAGTGGAGTTTTCAAATGTGTAAGTATTTTCTTGAAAACACACCCAGTGTCATCTTGTGGCATAGTGTAAAAAGGTTTTTTGAATGGTCTATATTTTGGCTTTCCTGTTTCCATCTTGGATTTGCTGAAGTTTCTGATAAATCCTCATTTAAAAAAACCAAAAAAACCCCAAACAAACAAAAACCCAAGCAAAAAAAAAAAGGGTTTTTTTTGTTTGTTTTGGTTTTTTTTTTTCTTTTTCTTCCTTTTTTGCAATTGCAGCACAGGGAGCTGCCTATGTCACACTCCTCCAG
This sequence comes from Origma solitaria, assembly GCA_013397895.1. NCBI lineage: Eukaryota > Metazoa > Chordata > Aves > Passeriformes > Acanthizidae > Origma > Origma solitaria. Next base: position 552,704 of record VZRL01000251.1, on the reverse strand, counting down.
GACTGTTTTTAGATAAGGCTCCTGAGCTGACTTCTGTTCTTGTTGTCCTGTGCATACCTGTCAGTCTGGCATAAACATCGTCTTCTCTGTGTGCTGCTTCTGTTGATACTTCCTTGCTGTTTTACTTCTCAGTCTCTAGTTCTTGTTCAGACACTTTGGTGATTGATTTGTAAGTTTTTCCCCGTCCCTTTTTGCCTTAGTGAACCAGGACATGTTTACTGTTTCATTATGAAGAACTTCCACTGTGTTTGTTTCAGTCAAGCTACTGCTCCAGCTAGGGGTGAGCAGTGTGGGAAGGATCATGCATTTGCCCATCTGAAAAACAGATCGGTGGCTTATCATATTAGTGCAGCATACCAATTGAATCTGACTCTGCTGGGTGGTTTTTTAAATTTCTTCCCCAACCTTGAATCTCAGCATTACTCTACTTTTAAAAGTATTTTTTTCCTATTACTTCTTCACAATCAAGTTAAATTCTGGTTACTCTCTTCAAGAGTATGTAATGTAATAGGTGTTTATTGTCACTTACTGCCCTGTTGAGATTCATTGAACACTTTCTGGTGCAACACATTTAAAAGGCTTTTGGTCCTTTCTTTCTACCTTGGCTACATTCCACATGCTAAAGTTGCTTGGCAGAAGTTGGCCTATGGAGCAGTGTTGGACACATTTTCTGCTATTGCAGGGTCAGACACTTGCAGTATCTCCGAGCTTTCCTCATTTTCCCACGGCCTAATATAGCTGTGGCTTTTGGTCCTTTGGTGCTGCCTTCATTATAGGTTGATGTAGTGCATTTTGCACCCCACAGTAGTTTAAATGATTCTTAAATGCTTTTAAATAAAGTGTCTCCAGTGTGGCTTCCCCGCCTGTGCCACCTACTGCTGTGTGCCATGCTGTGGAGAGCTCCCAGCTGGAAACAGCCAGAGGGGCAGCTCCTGTGCTGCCCATGTCCAGCAAGGAGGTCCTGTATGGTTATTCCTTGTGGCACATATGCCAGGGACTCCACTGGAACCACCCCACAGCTGTGTAGATGCCTGTTGTAAGCTGCTTGTTTTGTAGCAACCAAGACAAGTCAGACAAGGCTGACCTGCCCAGTCAGGGGCCAAACTGAGCTCTAGCAAGGACTGAAAGCAACAGGCTCAAAGCTGTTTTGGCTGTCATGTTTTCACCAGTTGTCTTAATTTTTTTTTTCCTCCCTAGGGGAAAGGGAATGCATTTTTCTTCTCTCACAGTTCCTTAAGAAGTTCCCAAAGAGTGTATGGTGGTATCTTGTAAAGAATAATAAAAAATGAACAAATTTGTGGTGATAAACAGCAGCTGCTGCTGTTGCTGTATTCCTTAGCTTTGCTATCTGCTACCTCAAAGCAGATCACTAAGATTTGAGTACTTCCCACTTCACTGACATTCAAAAGTGTTTGGAAATGCTTCAGTACAATAATTAACAGGGATTGTTTAACTTGCAGCTGACTTGGAAAATTTGACTAGTGCTGAGCGCATAACAGTTCTCCAAGAAAAATTGCAAGAAATCAGGAAACATTACCTGTCCTTGAAATCTGAGGTGGCTTCCATTGACCGAAGAAGAAAACGCTTAAAGAAAAAAGAGCGGGAAAGTAAGTGCTGGAAATTAAGTTCTACTTTTAGAGGGCTTAATTGCATGTTCTGTTAAGGTCCTGATAAGAACTGCATAATTTATAAGGAGGTGTGTGTCATTAGGGGTGTGGTTTTGTTTGGGTTTTGGGAAATGCTGTGTGCAGTTATTTCATGACCGTTAGAAGGTGAGGATCAGGTATCCAGTGAATGTGGAAGGGGAAAAACATTAACAAGGTGTACATGTGTTCAATGATCTTGAGGCAGAACTACTTCATACGGGAAAAAATATACAGCGAATAAACGTTCCTAAGCAGTGAACAAAGTATCTAAGGATATTAATAAGTTCTAACTTTTCTTCAAGATACAGATAAATTTACTGTAGTATTGCTTGTGGGCCTATGCTTTCCCCTTAGGGTAAGGGATTATTCCATGACTTTAAGTCAGACCAGTTAAATTTCTCATCTTTCCGAAGCTGCCGCACCTATTGCTGTAAGGAATCTTCTAGTGTGCCTGCTTCTGGGAATGCTAAAAGGATAATTTTCTCTGTGTGAGATATGCCATGCGTAGTAGGAGGTTTGCTGTGGCTGCAGCCATGATATGGGAATGGCAGTTGCTGCTTGGTTGCCAGAGCAGGGTAAGTGTGCAGATTCAGTGCCGGGACAAGGCCCTGTGCTGATTCCCGTGGGAAAGAAAGGGAGCAGTTGACAGTGCTGGTGGGTCAGGAATGAGCTCTGGCATCCTTTGGCTGGGCCCTGGATCTGGGTGGTCAATGACCGAGGGCTACAAAGGGTATACATAATATATATTTATAATACACCTATATAGTACACATGACAGTGTATTTCTGTCAGAGTATTTCCTACACAAACTAGGAAATGGAGGCTTCTTTCTTTTTAATTGCTGGGCACTGGTTGCTGGAATCGGTATCCTTGCTGCTGAAAAGGAAAACATCTTTATTGCTTGATTTATGAATCTCTGTAACCTGTGTTTTCCTTTTCCTGTGCAGGTGCTGCTACTACATCATCATCCTCCTCATCACCTTCCTCTAGTTCCATTACAGCTGCAGTTATGTTAACGTTAGCAGAACCATCTATGTCAAGTTCATCACAGAACGGAATGTCAGTTGAGTGCAGGTGACAGCAGGACTTGCCAAAGCACTTTGCACTTAATGGCTGCTGAGGGCCACTCTTTTTTTTTTCCTTTTTTTTTTTTTATACTGCACAGTGGCACAAAATTCAGACAAGCACTATTTTGTATTTAAAGTTGTTTCTTGACAAGCTAACTTTGCACTTAAGTGCACTTTTATGAAGAAAAAGTACAACAAACTGCTTTTCCTCAAGCAATAATTGTTTCCAACCTGTCTGGGAATTGTAAGTCTAGTGACTCGAAGGCCTTCCACTGTGGCAAATGGAGGCTGTTCACTACCTGTAGAGACAGGACAATAAGTATATAGTTGTTGGGGTGATCTAAATCAATGTGGTAAGGCTTACTGTATTCCCTGGTATTTTGTTAAAGCTGGAACATTTGATATTTTTCCATTTATTTATGACAAATATTGAAAATATTTTCATTTGTACAAGCTAATTGTTTTTTAACTGCTAAGTCACCTTATAGTGGCTTTAATTGTATACGTCAAGCACATCTATTCAAAACCTGCAGTTAGTAGGATGTCTGACATCAGTCCTGATAACCAAATATGAGGATTCCTTTTAAAAAAAAAAAAAAAAGACTGACTAATGTTTACAGGTTTGAATTAGGCTTAAATAGGTTACTCTGGGTTTTAAGAACCTGTTAATTGGAATGAAACTACTGTACTTTGCCATTTTTCTATAAAACAGTATTTTTTTTTAATTTTGATAAAATACATTATGAAAAAGAAAATGGCTAACAAACTGTATTAAATCTTAATGTATAAAGATTGTATTCAGCCAGTTTAAAGTGTATATTTATTCATAATGGATTATAACAGGTATATTTTTGTGTTTTCTTGTAAATGTTTCTTTTCCCCTTAAAGCAACAAATATTTCATTTGTAATGCTTATTTTATTACGAGCTGCAAGGAGAGGACTTCAAGAGGGAGTAAGGTGTGACTTATAATTTGTGGTTGCTGATACCAACACTGCCACAAAAGGGTAGTTGTTTTTAAAATGACTAGCTAGCCGAGTGGTAGATGTTTAATTTTTTTAATGCCTTGTACAAATTCCAGAACCAACTTCAAAATGTTTTCACTTGTATTGATTTTATGTTGAATGGATCCCAAGCTCTCTCCTGTTAATTCTATACCTTTGTAAGACATTTGTATATTGCGGAAGTGTTCATTCAAGCTATTTAATACCTGGCACTGTTAATACACAGTACTTTATTGTACAGATTGTTTTACTGTTTTAATTGTAGTTCTGTGTACTTCTTTTGCCTGGGGAAATAGGGGCTGGCATGTTTTTCTTTGTTTTCTGGCAATACAACATGTATTTGAAGCATTTTGTTTGTAGATGCTAGAGTGTCAGAATCCTTTTCATTTGACTTTTCTAAGAAAAGCATTTTCAGTCTTCGTAGTGTGCGCTTAAGGTTATAACTGATTTTATTGAAAATGGTTTCAAAGTATTCAGAATTGTACAGGACTGTAAAAATTTGTTGACAGACATTGAAGGAAAAGCTTATAGAAAAAAGCTATAAAATATATATTAGGTTCTGCAGAAAATGGAGAGTTATGTAATATATTGTACAAATGTAAGCAAAGGCCTCTGAAATAAAATGCCATAGTTTGTGAATCCCTGATTTTTGTTTCTAACAGTTTAATTCAGCAGTTGTAGTCTGTTCATGAAAATTACATCAAGCTGCAGAATCTGTTTAGCAAATGATCTTTGATGTGCTGTAATGGGCATATAAAGATAAGCTAGAGCAGGTGCATTTGCCTAGTTTCCTCTTAGTGATTAATTCAAATCCACCCTCTTTTTGAGCAGAAAGTGAAAGTGTGGCCCATCATTAAGGCAGTGCCAGTTGAATCAAACTACTGTCTATAGTTCAGGTCACCAAAATACTGTTACACCTGCAAAGGGACAGATTGCTGATGAGACTGACAGTAACAAACTCTGATAAATAAGCTTTGGAAACATTGACTGTGTTAAGAATTACGGTGATCTGAGTCTGATGGGTGATTTTAATATTTTCAGTGAAGCTATTCAGAGGATATTTTCATCTGTTTAAGTTTAGTGGAATCAGTGTCATAGCAGTTCAGTTCTGCTCTTCAGTCTCAGTAGGCATAAGGGGTATGGATGTAACTGGGAACTACATCTGGGCAAGCAAGATTCAAATTCTGCTCTTCACTCTCAATTAGTTCTTGATCAGCTCTCAGTTTTAGTGCTAGCATATTTGCTTTGATATGACAATTACTGGATCTATGATCTGGGGGGGATTTGTTTACCTGTTTAAAACAGGGATCATTAGTAATCTCCCTGCTCCCAAGCCAAGTTTTTGCATAAATAGGATTTTGCTTTCCTTAATTCAGAGATTATTTAGTTTCCATCATACTTCTGATGCAGGTTAGTGGCTACTCAAACATTTATCTGAATGTGTTACATTGCACCTCTTCTGTGTCTGTAAATGGTACTCTCCAGATTCATGGAACCACTTGTCTCCCAATGGTCACAAAGGAAGGTACGTTTGGCAAACTATTAGCCAGGCAGTTTCATGCAATGTTCCAGTGGGTCAAATCTGAGCTGCTTTTCAGGGTACGTATTGTGTGCGGCTTTACATGTGGGTGAGCTCCCTGCCTGGCATATGCACACTGCTTGCAGCTGAGGAAGTTTGGAAGTTTGCCACTAGCAGTGCCTGCTGGGCTGTGCCCGTACTCCCGAGCGCCTGCTTGGACCACGACCTGAAAGGTGAAGCAGACTAAACAACCCCTGCTGTGTTCTCTACACTTTGGCTGAGTGACAGGCTTGGGTTTGTGTGTCTCACAATTGGTCAGGTTGGGAATAGCTGAGGTCAGCATATGCCGAGAGAAAATATCCCTTACTTGAAGGCTCTGCGGTGCTCCCACCTCCCTTTATTTACAGTCTCCACTGATGCCTGTACATACTTACGACTGGGTAGTTCCATCGTGCTGTGGAATTTTCCTGTTGGCACAGGTCTTGAACTCGTTCTCAGGCAGAGTTCCTGGAGACTGTGTGCCTCTTGCTGAGTTTCGGTGGCTACGAGTCTCTGAAATGGGATGGATGATGGTTGAGCCTGTTCTGCCCCTCCTGTGTCACTACAGTGCTGCTCTTCTGTGTGAAGGCAGATTGGAAAAGCCACCACATGCAGCAGCCACCTCTCCCTTTTCAAGGACTTGTGTATTCTCTTGGGCTGACCCCATCCATGAGGGTCACTACCTTTCCTGGCATCCCACAGGCAAGGCAGGGGGACTCCTTGTGCATATGTCAAGACCAATACTTTTCCTGTATTCCACAGCTGGGTTACTTGTTTTGCCTTTGGTTGGATGCTGATGCCAACAAAGCTGCTTACAGCTCAAAAAGCCTAAAAAGTGCATCAAAAGTGTAACAAGATAGCCAAAGCACCTTCACATTTTCTTCGGCTCCCCATGGCTCTGAGGGTCATGGGAAATCAATGAGACAGGCCCATCACATGCTCATCACAAAATCCCTCTGAGATCATCGAGTCCAATTTATGAGCAAACACCACTCTGTCAACAAGACCATGGCACTCAGTGCCGTCTCCAGTCTTTCCTTAAACGCTTCCAGGGATGCTGACTCTACCACCTCCCTGGCAATCAATTCCAATGTCTAATCATCCTTTCTGTGATGAAATTCCTCCTCATGTCCAACCTCAGCCTGCCCTGGCACAGCTTAAGACTATGTCCATTTCGTCCTGATGTTGGGTGTTTCCACAGTGCCAACCGTGCCCACGCGGAGCACGGCACGGTCCCGTCGTGGCCGGGAGCCTGTCCCAGCCCGGGGCTCCGGCCGGGCGCGGGGCAGGGCTGCGGGGGGCGGTGGAGGAGGGAACGGGGGCGGTCCCGGTCCCGGGAACACCGCCCAGCCCCGCGCGTCGGAAGTGACGCGGCTGAGGCTGTTTCGCTGCGCTCGGTACCGCCATGCGGGTCCGCCGGAGCGGCGCGGGGCCGCGGCCCCCACCGGCGGCCAAGCAGGAGAAGGAGGAGTACGTGGTGGGGCAGGTGTCGGGCAGCCTCGGGGCGGGCGCGGCGCCCGCTGCGCCCCTCGCCCGCCTCTTCCGCGACTCCGCCCCGCCGGTGCTGGTGGCCGTGCCGGCGGTGAGTGAGCGAGTGCCGGGGCTGCGCTCCCGGCGGGCCGGGCGGGTCGGGTGGGTGGGCTCGGCAGGGCGGCTGTCGGCAGCACCGCTTCCTGCAGCCATGGGCTTCGGGCAGTGGCGCTCCAAATAATTTGCAGTATGTGTAGTAGTCGCACGGTATTCCTGGAATTTTGTCTTTCAAGTCTGTTTCTCTTACCATTTTTTAAAAGGGGAATAAGAAAAGGAAACGTGCGGAAGAAGAAGAGAAAGTGTCAGAAGACCAGAACTCGTCCGTCATACAAGAACCTCCGGTAAAAGCAAAGAAGGCCAGAAAAAAGGAACATTCAGAAGCAGAGAAAAAACTGTCAGAGAGGTAAGGAGGTGATACCATTTTGTGATAAAATTAAGCCCTGCCAACATCTACATTAACTGTAATATGAGTTCGATAAAACAATGAAGTTCTTGTCTACTACTCATCTTCGACTTGATGTTTAAGATTATTTTTAAGATTGTGCAAATTGTCTGTAGTTTTCCCCTGAAGAAGGTGGTGGAGCTTCTTGAAACATTAGGTCCGTGAAGTGCACGTGCCCTGTTAGAGAGCCATCAGGGGATGAAGACACATGGATCTAGTTCTCCCTGGCACAGGGCGATGTTTTCTAGCTGTCCTTGGCTTATCCAGCAGAGGTGGTTTCAGCAAGAGCAAGGTGCCAGGCAGAGTGAGCTCTCTGTATCCTGCTGGGCCTCTGTTGTGATGCAGAACCTCTGTGTGATGCTCTTTGTACACTTAAATGCTTGAAGTGAGGTGCTGTCAGAGCAGGCTGAAAGCCAGTCACTACAGTGCAGTTTGGATAATGAAGTGTGCTCGATTGTAGCACAAGGTTTGCATCTCATGCTCTCCCTGGCACTGGGTGTTGTTGCCTCCTCCATGCCCGTGGAACCTGTTTGCTGTGTTTATGTCTGTAGCCTTCCAGAGGCTCCTTCAGATCTGCTCACTGTTCATGCTCTTCTGGCAGGTTTGGATAGATAGAGGTTTGTTAGCGCATGGCAGTATTCCGGAGGTTTGTTCTGAGTATCCAGGATATTGGGAAGCATTAAATCTGTTCTTAGTTCTAGTGTGCAAAGATGATTTATTTTTTTCCCCTTCAATTACTTAATTCTGAAGTATTTCTGTATTACTCCTGGTAAATCGTGAATGCAGTGTCCTGGGGACAGCAAATAATTTTTCGTGTTACTGAATGGTCAGATGTTTAATGCAGAATAAACAAAATAATGTTTGAAATTTTAAGTTGAACATAATAATTTAAAATGTAAGTTAAAATATCTTGGATGCTTCAGTTCTTTAACCTCAAAACCCCTGTTTTTTTCCCATCAATTGTAACCTGCCTGTCTGTTTCTGGTCAGAGAGAACGCTTTGGAGCAGGCAGATGAGGAGGAAGATCAAAAACTGTTTCAAAACAAAGTGAAACAAAAGAAAAAGGCTTCTCAGGCCATCACCAAAAATGTTGTTAATTCAGCTATGGATGCTACTGCAAAACAGCAAAAGAGAAAAAGGGTGGCTGATGAAACAGCAGACAGAAGAACGGTGTTTGTTGGAAACTTGCCTGTCAACTGTACTATTCAGGTATGTGGGTGGGTTCTAAAGGAATGAAAGGAGTTACAGCAGTCCTCAGTTTGAGGGGATGTTTGCAGCTGAGAAAAAATCATATACATTTGTGATTGAAACTGCTTGGAAAGTAGGAAATAGTCCTTGTTCTCAGAAACCATTAGAGACAATCTCTGGTTTCCTGGAGTTGGGCTTCCTACAGTGGTAGATGCAATGACTCTTGAGTAGAATTGGTCAGTTTTTTGTCAATGAAAAAATGACTAAATAAATGAGAACTGTATTTGCAAAGTTACTCTGCCTCTAATTTTGTATGCAAACAGTGCTTCGGATAATTACATAAAACATACAAAATGTGTACTTTCTTCCATAAGAGGAGGCACAACTTCAGTTTTGTCAGTCTGTAGAAGAAGAAGCTGCTGCAAGAAACCACAGAAGTAGTTGCGCATTACTTGCACTTTTTTAGTAGCCCTTTAAGGGGCATCCTATGAGTAAATGGAAAAGAGTGTAAGAAGAGTATTACTTATAAGTACTAAAACATAATTCTCATTACTATGTTGGAAAATGTACTGAATATTTGTAACATCATCTGTTTAGGTACTGAAATCCCTTTTTAAGAAATATGGACAAATCCAATCCATTCGCTTCCGGTCTCTGGTATGTTATTTCCTTTAATGTTACATAACAAAATTATTTGTTGATGTTAAAGGGCAGTAGTATTTGTAAGGCTTGTCCCTTCATTAGTTCAGAAGAGGTTTTGGGGGTATGTGGATTTTGCCTTTAGAAGAAGCCTTGGAGATGCTAGCCCAGGAGCACCACAGATGCATTTTTCCTGTAGCAGCAGCTCATCCAGGATCAGAGCTTTATGTTGTCTGTAAGAGGAATGTCTTTATTATTGCTCATTTAGCTAAGGCATTGCTCACCTGTTTTTAAATCATAGTAGCAAAGATGCATTGATCATAAATCAGTGTACTCACTGAACCAGTTGATGACAGCCCTCTTGGAACTCAAGAAACATGTCAGAAAAAGTCAAGGCAAGCCCTTTAACTCCAAGGGGTTTTTAGACCATCTCTAGAACGAGCTGCTTCCATCATTGCTCACTGTATTGGCTATGTGTCTTTGGGTGGCACCTGTTTGAATTTCTCTCTGTCTTACAGAAAAACTTCCTGGTAAGTTGACACTAGGCCCATCTAACTCAAGCTCTTTTTATCTTTAAGATTCCAGCAGAAGATACTGTATCCAAAAAGGTAGCAGCGATCAAGTAGGTTCCTCTTGTGAATTTTGTGTATTATTTTTCAAGGTCTAAACAATGTTCAAGTGTTGGTTGTTGAAAGTTTGTCTGTATTAGGTCCTTTTTATGTACTTTTTATTTCTTTGTCTTTTGTCATTAGCTTTGTGCCTGTAAGTTTTCTTAACAAGTAATAAAGAATTATGTACCATGTGTACTAGTAATGTGTTGCCTGAGGTGGCATTTCTTACATTTTAGGTAGGAGGAAGATGCTAGAAGTCTTTAATTTCTTTGGGTCTGTTTGTGAGCTGAGGAAGCTTGCTCAGGGTGCATATATGGGCTGAGGCTCCCTTGCAAATACAGGAGTAGCTTTACCCCCAAGGGAGGTGAAGTTGTCAGTGTGCACAAAACAAGCAGAGGCATGAATGTATTCAGCTAGAAGTGCTTGTGCACTGTACAGCATCAGCAGGATTTAAGCAGTAATGTGTCTTTTTCATGTTCCAGGCATAAGGTGCACCCGAATGCAAAGTTTGTCAATGCTTATGTTGTCTTTAAGGAAGAATGTGATGCCCAGAAAGCTCTGAAGGAGTAAGTTTCAGTTTTGTTCCTCGTTCCCTGTTGAAGAGGTAGATCAGGTAGATTTACAGCTAAATTTAAAGAACCTCCTCTCTTTCGCTTGAATCAGAATGAAATGTTGGTTCAAACTTAAAAGTAACTTTGCTTTTGGAATATACCTATGTGTTGACATTGTCAATTAAGTAACACTTATTTCACTTTCAAACCTTTTTACTTTTGACCATGAAAGGAATGGAACAGAAATTGCTAGTGGATTTCACATCAGAGTTGACACTACATCTAAAACCAGTTCGGTAAGTAAGATGTGTGGCTAGAAATCCCCTTTTCTGGTTTGGCTGTGGGGTTTTTATTGTTTTTGTTCGGTTGTTTTGTTATTTCCTGTAACAAATAACATACTGTCCTGTCTCTCTTGTTGTCTTTAGCATGACAATAAACGATCTGTATTCTTGGGAAATCTTTCATATGGTAAGTCTAAAATGGATTGTTATGCATCATTATTTAGCATTTATGGAATATGTTGACATTAGGCTCTTTATTTAATGATATTTAGGGCAGCATGTTTAGGTAGATAAATACCTTTTGCTGGAATTAATTCTTATTTGTTAATTGAAACACCTAAAGGGGTTGTAAGTTTCTCTCAAGGTCTGCAGCTTGATTTTTCCTTTATTGTAGGTAGCACTGCAAGCGCTTTTAGTTCTTGTTGTTGCTTCATATTTTTTAACTAAAGGTGACTAAGTTGCATAGCCATGGCTTTCTAAACTGCTCAAGGTTTACCAATACCTGCTTGTAAACCAATTCCAAGTGATTGACAGTGATGGCTTCTCATTTTGATGCTTTCTGTGAGCCATGGGCTGAGTGATTCTCTCCAGGCAGGGCTAAGAGTTGGACTTGATGATCCATTGGACTTGTGGGCCAGTTCAACTCAGAATATTCTCTGATCCTGTGATTTGCTCTGCTCTGAAATTACTTCAGCAGCTTGGACCTTTCTCAGCATGTCTATGTCCCGTTGTGGTACTTAAACCCCTGTGATTGAGTTTGGCCTCTCCCCTTAGCAGAGAGATTTACACCTACCTCAGGGGATTGTACGAAGTGTATCTGTACAAAAAAAAGAAAATAACCTGTGTTTTTGTGATGGCACATCATGCTTGTCTGCCTAGGCATGAGATGGAGAAAGCCTCACATGTCCAGCCATTATCAGAATCATTGTGTAGCAGCTGTGGTTGGAAACTGTAAATCCCTTCTCCCCCATTCAGCTAAAATTCATGGCTCAGTCAATGAGCAGTTGAAGAACTGCCAGCTCAAGCTCATTATCATCAGCATTAATTCTTAGAAAGAAATTCTGGCATAAGGAGGACCTACAAAAATGTATAACAGTAATCTTAATTTCTACTGTGTTCCAGCCATAAATGAAGTAATTTTAAAAATTTTTTTCAGTCTTTGCCTTCATTCTTCTTTGTGGTTTATGTTGTACTCTTCAAAGTTGGAGAATCAGTAACTGTCAAAGTAAATAGCCCTTTATAAAGTCTGCATTGTCAACTTGCTGGGATTTTTCTGAACCACTGACACTTGCCTACCTATCTGCATTCATAAGATAATATATATTTAAACATATTTGTTTGTGTCTCTGAATGGGTAAATGTGAAATAACTGGATTGGGGCCAGGCTTTTAAAGCCATGTGACTCCCTGAAGAGGCATCTGTTCCGTTGTGTTGCCTGCAGACATCCGTGATGACGCCGTGCGGGAACACTTCCATGTCTGCGGAGACGTTGTGGGAGTGCGAGTTGTGAGAGACAAGAGGACAGGCTTGGGGAAAGGCTTTGGCTATGTCCTCTTTGAGGTATGTGTGAGTGGCCTGCTCCAGCACACGAGGACTTCTTCAAAACCTCAGTTGGGGTCTGCCTTTAGAGCATTTTTATCATCTTTTTAGTAATTTTTTGCAGTGTGTATGTGTATATGTATGATGTTAAATGGTAGCGTTGTGTAAGGTGAAAGAGGCTTGGAAGACTGGTCTGTGGAAGCAGATATAAACCAAACTATTTTAGATTTTGTATGTTCTGGGGTGAAAGAAGTGACTTTAAGGCAGAGACTTAAAGGAGGGACAGATGAGTTCATTTGGTGTAACTGCAATGTTCTCCCATTTCTTACGTGTCAGAATATGAGTGGAATTCATTCCTACAGTGGATTCACTTACTGGCTCTCCACTTCGATTACAGCTTCCCTTCTGGCAGGGTCCCAGCCTTATCTTCCTTAGTTCATTTCCTGCAGCCCAATGGCTCTTTTTCCCAATTTCTCCTTGTCTCTCTGCCTCAGACTTTGGTGTCTGTAAGCTGTTTCATAGCCTGTGTTCAAGTACCTGTGTCTCAGTGTGTGGGCTGTGTGGGGGTGCTGGTGTTCCTGAGAAGGGATGTTGTGTCATTCCCTGAACAGAGCAGTTTGAGTGGTCTTCATTGTAAAATCCTGCTTGCAAATTTTAAAGAAATGTAACTGTTTAAAAGCAATCAGTTGGAAGTAATGCTGCTTTTAAGCTGGATATCTGGTTTTGTAGAATACAGATGCTGTACATCTTGCTCTGAAACTCAACAACTCTGTTCTGATGGGAAGAAAGATACGAGTGCAGCGCGTAGTAACGGACAAGAAGAAAGCACAGAAAACTCCAGACCAGTCTCGTGCTCCCAAGGACAGAGTTGATAAGAAGAAAAAAGAAAAGAGCTGCTCTAATGACTCTTTCGTTGGTGAAAAAGCAACCCCATTAAAGAAGAGCACGAAACCAAAGAGACTAAAAACTATTCCTAGGAGTAAAGCTGGGAAAAACAAACAGTCATTTGATAAAAATCAATCTCATAAAAATGCTAATTAGTGTTACACAGATGGATATATATGTATATGAGTGTTGTGTCATAAATTTTGTTTGCTAATAACAGCTGTTGTCATTCTTGGTGTTTGCTCTGGGGTATTTGGCTTCTCCCAGAAGGCAGCAGGAGGTGCTGCATGATTTTATTCATATATTCCAGGAATCCATCTCCAGCCGAGGTCTTGCTGCAGGGATTAACTGTGAATTCTTTCTTTTGGAGCTGTGTAGGATTACCCACAAAGACTAAAGTGACTCACATGCAGACCGAGTCTGTGATGAAACAGAAATTGTTACCTTCATTTGGGTGCTTTTTTTGTTGTCCAGAGAAGGGCTGGTGAAGGGTCTGGAGCACAAGTCTTACGAGGAGTGGCTGGGGGGGGGCTGGGGATTTTTAACCTGGAGTAAAAATCTCGTGGGAGACACTACTCTCAAACTCCCTGAAAATAGCCAGGTGGGGGTCGGTCTCTTCTCCCTGGCAACAACTGACAGGATGAGAGGAGATCGCTTCAAGGTGTGGCAGGGGAGGTTTAGGTTGGACATGAGGAGGAATTTCTTCACAGAAAGGGTGATTAGACACGGGAACGGGCTGCCTAGGGAGGTGATGGAGTGACCATCCGTGCAGGTGTTTAAGGAAAGACCGGATGTGGCACAGCCTGCCACGGTCTAGCTGACACAGTGGTGTTCGGTCGGAGGCTGGGCGCGCTGATCCCAGAGCTGTTTCCCCGGGATGCCATTTCCCGTTCCCGGCCCCTCACGGCACTCGGGCAAACGCCGAGGCTCAGGCCGCGCCCCTTTGGCCCTCAGCCTCCGCCCGCGCATGCGCCCCGGCCTCCGCTCAGGCACTGCGGGGGCGCCCTCTGCCGCCGCTGGCTGATGACGTGAGCGGAAGTGAGGAGGGGTCCTTTCCCTGTGCCCGCTCGCCCCAAGGTGCCTGCGGAGCTCGGCGCGGGCCGCGCGGCGGGAGCGGGGCGGGGGCGGCGGCAGCGCCATGATGGTGGGCAGGACCAGCGCCATCGCCGCGGGGCTCTGCGGGGCGCTCTTCATCGGGTACTGCATCTACTTCGACCGCAAGAGGCGGAGCGACCCCAATTTCAAGAACCGGCTGCGGGAGCGTGAGTGTCCCGGGACGCCCCCTCCCCTTCCCTCCCGTTCCGTCCCTTCCCGCCGCCGCGCGCTTCCCTCAGCCATCCCCCCCGTTTCTCCCTCCCTCACCCGCCCGGCCGGGAAGGCGGCACGTGGTGCCTCCGCAGCGCCGTCCCCGCCCCGGGCCCGGCCAGCATCCCCCCGCACCCCTCGCCCCGGACCCCGGCAGCCCGTGCGGCTTTGTGACCTCTCGCCGTCCCTGCACTGAAACCAGGGGCCGGGTCACAGAGTCACAGAACCATCAAAATTGGAAGATACCTTCGAGACCGTCCCGTTTTACCATCCGCCCAGCACTACCGCTGCAAACCGCTGCAGCACTAACCAGCATCGCCCAGCGCCAGATCCAGATGCCTCTTGAACACCCCCAGGGATCGTGACCCCACCACCTCCCTGGGCAGCCCATTCCAATGCCTGACCACCCTAACAATGAAAAAATTTTTTTCTAATGTCTAATCTGAATCTCCGTTGTCTCAGCTTAAGGCCTCTCACTGCAGGCGCTGTAGAAGAGACCGATCCCCCCTCACTACAACCTTCTTTCAGGTGGTTCTAGACAGGGTCATCCCATCGGAGAGCATTTGCTGTAGGGGTTGGGTAACCTGTGGTTTCCGTCGATGCATGGTTCAAATTCACCTCCCCGCCCGCCTCTCTTTTTTT
>VZRL01000251.1:446363-537773 GCA_013397895.1 Origma solitaria | reverse complement strand
ACAGGCTCAGCTATGCTATTATAGACACCCCATTTTCGTGGTGACACTTTTTTTTTCGTTTCTTTAGGGAGACAAGCAGGTAAAACAGTGTGATCTTTTACAGTGAAGTTGTTGCTGTGGTGAGGCAGGGGTTGGTGGCACCTCTCAGATATTTCATCGGCTGCATTCGAAACCCTCCTGGCAGCCCTGCCATTGGCTTCCAGGATAAGAATGAATGCCAGAGAAAACTGTTGATTAATCCAAAATGTAGAGCTCTTCTCCCGTGGCTCTTCGTTATTTCACGTCTTCAACATTTATTTGAATGTTTTAATAATCAACAAGGGGTTCAAATGCAATTGTAGGCACGAGTACTGAAGGAACACAAATGAATCATGAGAAATAAGGTGATATTTCTTATGCTGAGTTATTTCTGTCAGCATAATATGTATATTATTCCTTTGGGAACTACCTGAAGATAAGAAGTTACCATTAAGGTAAATTTTCCAGGCAAGTAAACATGATGTGATCAGCAGTTTCATGGATGGAAAAGTCAATAACTAGACGGGTTGAGAAAGAGTATTTACCTGATAACATTAAAATGTAGTTTAAAAGCTTTGGTTCTGCCTTCATGGATTGAATTTGAGTGGCCAATGTTGTTGCTCGGCAGGGCATTGATTCCACTTTCCAAAAGCTCCTCCACAGCAAATTATGTCTGTCAAATATTTCAGCTTCAGGCCCTCACTTCTGTATGTAGGATTTTAGGCACATACCTCTTGTGCATCTTCCAAGTCTTTTTTTCCCTGCAGTGCGAGTCGTTAATTGGGAAATTTTAGCGCAGTTAACTGCTATGTGCTTGTCTGGCACAAGCAAACTCGGTTTTTGGCAACATAATCAGCCATGGGGTTTTTTTTGTGATGCCAAATATGTAGTAGGAGAAACACCAAATTACTTAAGGTTTTGTAGAAGCACCAAAAATTATTTTTGCATTCCAGGTTTTCATAATCTGAGCCTCTGTCCGGTCATGTTCTGAATAAACCTTAGAATTGCTCTGATTAAGAATTGACATTATCTTTGGAGAACAAATCCATTGTGGTTTGATAGGAGGTGACAGTTGTCATTTGGAGGACATCATTGTATGACTTAGGGTTCTTGCATGTGATGCACTGGTCTACATTTAGTTGTAAGGCTTTAGTTAATATTAAGTAACTTGGTTTTATTTATTTTTTTGGTAGTGTAACGGATTATTTAGTATGGATGTTTCAGTGGTACCAGGGGTCTGGTTATTACAGTATTTTTATTGTTGGGTAGACAGGAAGGCATGGGCTGTAAAATACTTGACCAGGAGAGGTTCAGTGCAGCAGCCCATTGCAGTTCTTTATGTAAAGATGCTCATGTGTTGTGCAGTAGTGGGGGTATGGGATGCAAAGCTTGTAGAAACCAACTTTACAGCACATATTTTCCATTAACCTTCTTAGGATAAGATTCTTTTTCAGCCTCTGTGATGCAGTGTCACAAGAATTTGGGAAGGACAGGAGATCTGACATGCCAGTGGATTGCCTGTCATATTTGGTGGAGCACATGCTGACAAATGAAGAACTGGTTGGGTTTTTTGCCCTCCCAGTTACACTGCACATCTCTGTGGGCTGTGTGAGGGCAAAGTTTACATTGCAATGGCCTGTCATAAAAATGAGGTGGCCAGATTTAGGTTTCCATGAAAAAAAAACATTGATTTCCCGGAAGTTTCTGGAACGCTTGAAAAACTACTAATCTTTGATTTTCCAGATGTTTTAATCTTATTTAGCAGGTTTTGTGGGTGGGTTTTTCTGTGGGTTTTTTTTTTAGGTTTTGGTTTTGCTAATTTGGAGGCATGCCCTTATGTAGTTTTGGGACCAAAAGATAGGAACACTATAAATATCTGTAGCTGTTTAGCTTCTCCAGCTGTATTTTATGGTTAAAATATTTTAGATACGTTTACTATTTTCCTTCTTGAATGAATAAAGTAGAAGTGTTCTGGTTTAAAGTATAGACACAGATATCTTTGTTCAGAGACAGCCAGAATTTTTGACCATGCTGGATTTTGCCCAAGAGCACCTTCTATGCAGACAGCAGAGTGAGAGGAGGGCAGTAGGCAGACTTCACTGCTGGGAACTGAAAACGCAAATAGCTTTTTGAGCCTTCTGCTCCTTTATGGCACTTGTTGGGAAGCTGCTGGGGCTACTCAGGGGCTTTTGCAAGCCATGCCAGCAGGACAGGTTATCCATTGGTTCTCTTTTGAAACTTGTGCCCTTGTACAAGAGCTGTGCCTGGAGCACCTGCAGTGTAAGAGCTGCAGTTTAGCCTTGTGTTTTGGATGGATGCACTGCATTTTTGTGGTAATAAAGATGCATTTGATGAACGACTGCCTTTCCCTTTTTAAAATGTGATTATCTCTTTAGAAAAGAGGGAAGTGTTTCATTTTCATGGAGGTCCTTGAGGGAAAACAAACTTGGGGTTTTTTTTAGGTGTGGGGTGGTTTGTTTGTTTGTTTGTTTGTTGAGGGTTTTTTAAACTTCTCAAAGCCATTGCTTTTTGCTTGTCTTATTACACATGTAACTTTTGGCTGTTATTGCAAAGATACTTTGAAAATAGTATTTTTTCCCAACCAGTGGGGGAAGAATTCATAAATATCTTTTAGAGTGACTTGGGTTTTGTAATTGTTTTAGCTAGTGAACTGAAAGAGCATGTAAAAAAGTATTAAGAGAGAAAGAAAAGTTCCATAGTAGTCAGACTTGAAAGATTTGGTAGATCAGTGTTCAGTTTTAAAATCTTGGTGATTTTTCATATTCCTTCACTATTTTCAGGTTAAAATACATTATTTCAAATCTGTAATCAGTGGTCAAAAGCCTTTGTTAGTTACAGTTACTAGCATGTCTTTTGTTCTTTATTTCAGAATGCTTAACCTGGTGAATGATACCTTTTATAATATTTTAGAAGGTGTCATAGTCATGCCAAGAAAACACAATTTTCTCCTGAAAATGATATACAAATGTCAAGCTGTTACTCTTTGTATTTCTCTTTGGAATTTTTGCTGAATGCACTACAGTTGCAACATGGCTTGTTTTGGTAGTAAAACATTTCAAATACATTTAAAAAAATTTCATCTTTAGGATTTTATCTATTATCAAAACTTGTTTGCATAGTAGTGCAGTTTAAAGTTTTGTACAAATTTATGCTTCCAGAAAGTTGGAATAAGCTAATTGAAGCACTGATTTTCAAGAGAAATTCTTTAATATTGAAATCCACCAAAATGACAAAATTATAGTGTACTACACTTCTATCCAGCACATTTTTCTGTATATCATGTAAAATAACATATACAAGTCAATAAGTTGTGGAAATCTGAAGTGCTAAGTGTTTTAAGGTGTTTAAGGTGTTAAGGTAAAAGGGTATTCCATCTAGTTAGAATATGAACTCCCTTTGTATAAAGAACATAACCTTGTCAGTAAATGTCACATGTTATGCTGTCACTCTACTAGGGAATAGTGTTCGTGAATGTCTTCATCATTTGGACAGTTGAAAATTTTTAATTATAATTTAAAACTCCTAGTCATAATTGGAAGTATTTCCAGCTTGTAAAATTGTATCAAAAGAAAAATCAGGGCTGGGTGACAGTTCTTCTTTGTCAGTATATGAGTTTTCTGAGCAGACACTGAGGACAAAGAGTGAGAGGACGGTTTAACCATAGGCTGTATTCAAAGGTTTTATTGGTGTAACTGTTTCAGTCGATCAACTGAAGACTTACAAAAATTATTATTCTAAGGAAATTACCAGTGTTAGTATAATTATTCTTTCTTGCTACTATAAAAATATCTTTATACCTGCCTACTTGTATTAAAAGCAACTTTAATTTTAATTACGCTAGTTTTGCTGGAGTGGTACAACTTCATGTGACAGACCAACTTTTTGCCTTTAGGTTAGGTAGTTTTATGTGTAAATGTTTGTTCCATCTGTAAATGTTTGATTTCTCAGGTTTCAGAAATGTATGCTTTAGTATTGCTCTTGCTGGGGGATGATGAGATACTGCCACTTATTAACTAGTTCCCGAGTCTTTGCTGTAAAGTAGCTGAGAAAGTTCACAGTTTGTGTATCTGCTGTGACCTGCTAAAGTTCCCCTTCTGTGGTGGTGCACCATATGGTTCAAAACTAGATAGCCTTGACTTGTAGACAGTTCTTCTGTGGCTTATTATTAGAAATCATGTAGATAATTCCTGTATTACTCTAATTCTCTCCGCTTCCGTGTGCCTGCAGTGCGCAAGGTGTGCTGCGCTGCAGGCCCTGCACAGCTGGTGTTTGCTGTAGCCATCAGGAGGAGAAGAATTGCCATTTTGAGTTGGTGCTGCTGCCAGCCCTCATTAGACCTCTAAATAATGTTCTGTTGCGCAGAGTGGGTTGCAGTTTTGTGCTCAATCTTCAATATTTGGAATACATTACCAGTTTCTTCTTTTGAAAAGAACTTTGATTTGTTCATGGTTTCAGACTATAATCTGAAGGGCTTTTTAATTGCAAATTGAAAATAATAGATGTTTTTATTCTTACAGGAAGGAAGAAACAGAAGCTTGCCAAAGAGAGAGCAGGGCTTTCCAAGGTAATACTGTATTCAATAATGCAGTGCTATTTTGAAAGATGTTTCATTTGTATTATTTGTAAGATTTACTTAAGGATTTGTTTTGATTCCAGCATTGCAAACACTTCTGCAAATAGGCAGTCTTTAGGTTTTTTTAATGCTCACAAATAATAGTGTGGTTGTTCCTTTTTTGTGTCAGATAGAGGAGTTATATTAGAAAGTACAACATTAACAGTGTAATTCTGTGATGTTTTTCTCTTTGTAAGATGCACAAGGACTTTTCAGACTTAAAATCATTGATGGGATATACCTATAACTGAACTTGATAGGTTATTTTGCCATAAGTATTTGATTTCCCCCTCGTTATCACCAATGGATCCAGAAAGAAAATACAAGATTTTTCTCAAACAATTGAAAGAAATATAGTTGTTATAAACATAACACACCTTAGAATTTGTATTTGCTCTAAAATGATGCACTTAATAAACTGAGTAGAGGTATTTAAGTCTCTGTCTCTATACAGATTTGTGATGCAATGCTATGAGACCTGAGTCTGATTTTCAAAAATATTTTTTGTATGTTTAACTTAGTGGTGAGAATTGTTTTTTTGTCAGTGTCAGTGTAACAATATGGTTGTGTGCATGTTTGATTTCAGTTGAGAATGTTTTCTGCTAACTTTTTGTTAGCTGGTGTTGAATGGCTGATTTAATTTTTATTTTTGTGTGTTATAGTTGCCTGATTTGAAAGATGCCGAAGCAGTTCAGAAGTTTTTCCTTGAAGAGATTCAACTTGGCGAGGAATTACTAGCTCAAGGTAATAGCATTTTTTTTTTAAAGGGTAGGTTGTAAAATAATTTTTCTCTACCTTTGCTAGAAGATGATTTTTATGTACTAAGACATTTTCGGGAGTCAAATTCATCTAAGAAAATCTGCTTACTTGTTTCTAACCTTGTGCATTCAGAAGGTCCAGCAAGGAAGGAGAAGAGCTAAGTGTGGATTGATTCACATTAATTTAATCCACTCTTGGTGGATATTTTATGTAAATGTGTTACATTATGGAAGATGGTTGATTTCAAAACATTGTAATTTGTCATACAGGTGAATATGAAAAAGGTGTTGATCACTTGACCAATGCCATTGCTGTGTGTGGGCAGCCACAGCAGCTACTACAAGTTCTACAACAGACTCTTCCACCACCAGTGTTTCAAATGCTTCTAACTAAGCTCCCTACAATAAGCCAGGTATGTGAAATGTTCCATGTTGTTTTGGTTTGGAAATAATTGAAATACTTATTTTATCCACTACATCAGTCTTGAGTATTGGGTTTTGTAATCTGTTTTTTTAATATGTTCAGTTAGATTAAAAGAAGCTTCTTTTTCACCTGAGATATTAAAAAGTGAATCTGAAAATCATCATGTAGCATTAATAGCAACCAGGAAAAAATAGAAATACGAAACTTCTTATGTGTGCAGGATATGCTAAGCTCTTGAAGTAGAGGCATCTGACCACAGCTCTGATATTATAAGTGAATCCATTGTTTCCCAAATACAAGTTGGGCGGATTGAAAAAGCAGTACATTTATGGCACTGGATCTTGAGGGTTTTTTAAAATTTACGTATCTACAAGTGTGTGTAAGTACTATGAAAGTCCATTGAAAAGTATCTTACTTTTGCTATCCTCTTGCTTCTGGGGATAGCTGTAAACACAAGATGTTAACTAGCACCAGAATCCATGACAATTTTGGAAGCTTGGGAGTTTCCCTGATGATAAAAGCATTAGTAGCTCTATGTATAAAATGCCATCCCGTTTTAGTCTGAGTACTGAGCGGGTAATGTTGTTAATATGCTGGCAGGTGAGTCTGTTGTAAAACAAATAATATGTTTTATGTTCTTGGAGGTACAAGGGGACTCCCTAATAGTGTTACCTGACATAAAGCAGGGACTCGGTGCTGGGTATTAGTTGGTTCTTTCTACAGCTCAGGCCTGGTTACATTTCAGGTTAAGGTCCATCTAGTCAGTGATAACACTGAAAGTGTCAGGTACATGAGATGTAAGAGTCAGGGAAATGACTGAACAAAAATGTTTCCTAAGAACAGTGCCAAAAACCACACAGAAGTCATCACTTGAGGTTGATAGGATAGTGTTTATCTGACTTTGGCTTTGTTAGGTATTGCACTGTATGTAATTCCTGTGAAAGTGACTTCAAAAACTTTAGTCCAATAGATTGCCATTTTTAACTTTAATCAGTTTGTTCAGTAATTACACTGCTTAATGTTCAGTGTAAAATTGCATTGCTTGATAATCAGTTGCCTACTGTCAATTTTATGTAATTGTGAATGAGTTTTTCTCCTTCTTACAGAGAATTGTAAGTGCACAGTGCTTGGCTGAAGATGATGTTGAATGAGGTCACACCACAACGGGGGGAAAAAAGTTTTCTTACCCCAGAAGATGAGCATCAGTAGGGGGATAAAGGGGCAAACATAGTAGTTAATGGACTGTGTACCACATCGGGTTCTACCAGAGTTAAAATTAACTTTGTGTAGGTGGGTTTCGCAGGATTTTATTTATTATCCCAGTGAAAAGTGTATTTTGATAAGAATTCATTTTATAAATACACTGTGTTGAGTTATCAAAGTATCACTAACTTCATTATTAAAATACGCAGTTGTAATGTTGTACATATACAGACATAAAACTACGACCTATTAAAAACCCAATGCTCATTTTTGAAAAAATGAAATGGCAATAAAGATTTATCTGCACTTGTGTGTCCCTATAGTACTACTTTAAAATCCAGAATATTTGGGCGTCAGATCAAATGACCTGAAAACGGCAACATTAAAATTTATTTTTAATGTTATGGCTGGTCTTCCAATGCTTTTAATTAAGTTTAAAACCTTGTGTCATTTCCTGAGAAAATAAAAATATGATAATTTAAACAGTAACGAATCACCTTAGAAAGAGTGGTAATAGATGGCTGGCTGCAGAAAGAATGACATCCATTTCTGTCAGGAACAAAAATATGTAAAGTGATTGAGTCAAAATTACTGGCAAACTTGAAAACTATTAATACAGGTGTCTGAAACAATGCTGTTTGGAATAGAACATGGAGCAGATTGTAAGAGCACAAAAGCTGGGGGTTTGGAAAGCTTGAAATTTTGCAAAATAGACAGTTGTCATTTCAGTCTGTAGTCTCCAAGACCAGAGCAAATGGTTGTTAACAGTTTTTTAAGGCATCTGCTTTAAGAAGAAAATTGCACTGATAAGGTGAGACAATGATATCCCTGAGGTAAATAGCAAAAGCTAACGGAATTAGATGTAAAATTTTGGTATGGTGTGGTGAATTTTCCTTCGCCAGGGAAAAGGACACAAATAATGTGCAGGCCCAAGTGAGTAGGGGAAGTGTACTTGGGAAGGCAAGTTTTTTCATGGATAGGATCTTCTAAATGTCAAAACAGATTGGCTTCTACTGTTCTCTGGGTTTGTGCTATCAGCTCTTGAGTGGCAGAAGAAACAACTAAAAACGTAGCTTTATCTTTGTGGCACAGGACTAATTTTTAACTAGAGGAGATTGCTTTGAGATGTGTCTTTCAGACCAGCTAACAGTTTGTACTGATGTTGCTGCTAGATTAATAGTAAGGTACTAGGTGACATAGTCTAAGTAGAAGTGAGGTACTTTGAGAGCACTCTAGCCAAAATTCCTGTCTGTCTGTCTCATTTCAGCCTTGTGTAAGTTTCTTCAAAGGCAGATTCTCCTCAGTCGTTCTGGAATTGCCTCACACAGGATTTTTGAGAGGTTAAGTGAATAGTTGATGGTGACCTAGCAGTCAATACCTGAGTCTGGGAGTAGAAATAGCTCTTACTGGGTCAGTCTGCTGAGATGGTTTGCTATGGAAGAGATATTTTCCCCTTAACCTCTTGAAAACATGATTTCCAAAGATTTGAGGTGCTAATGAAGCTTTCTGTAATGTGACAAATACTGAAGTTAGTGGCTGGTATCAAGAAACATATCTTAAACAGCTGATTGAAGTTTAATCTTTGTGCTTGAACTGTTCAGGTAGCATAAGGTAAGACTTAGTAGCCATATTCTTG
The DNA here is from genome assembly GCA_013397895.1 of Origma solitaria. Classification (NCBI taxonomy): domain Eukaryota; kingdom Metazoa; phylum Chordata; class Aves; order Passeriformes; family Acanthizidae; genus Origma; species Origma solitaria. The sequence continues at coordinate 529,101 of VZRL01000251.1, read as the reverse complement.
ATGTGGCAGTGGCTGGGGTGCTCTTTTTTACAGGGAAAAAGTTATTTTGCACTTAATAAAAATACTGTGAAATTGCAGAAGGTCCTGTTTTTAATGGGACTTTTTTGAAGGAGTTTTTCTGTTCCCTTTTAACCCTTAAAAGAGGAAAGTAGGAATTCTTAGTTAATGTTGACTGAATTATTAGTATGTTTACCTTCTGTCTTGCTGGTCACTTCAGTGTATCATTTTAGTTCAGCTTTTAACATTGTGTTAAGGTAAATCAAACTTCCATCCTGCCTTGAAATAAAAGCCCAGACAGCCTAAGACAAAAGTAGCACTCTTCTGTCAAATCTGAGCAATTTTCTACACTCTTTGGCATAATGATGGCAATTTGAATTCACATTTTAGCTTACAGCAAAGCTCTCCTGAACTGTGTTTCAGCAAGCCTGGGTGTCAATTCTGATTTTGATGGACAGCTTGGTGACAGTCCGATTATGTCTATAAATGGTATTTGCTGTAATAAGCATCATAGACACACATATTGCTCTAACCTTTTTAGTTTCCTTGAGCCTGCAAAACTAGATGCAAACAAAATTTTAACATAGGTTTAAATGTAGCCTTAAGTGCAAATTTATTCTCATGTCTGATAACCCAGAAGTACCTGGTTAGTATGCTAAAGCAAGCTCTGGTAGCTGTTTTGAGTGCCTTGGCTAATAGGGTGGGAATGCTGAATCCTTTTAACAAGACTTGAATTTTTTTCTTTTCCCCAAGTCTCCCAGTGAAGCTAATACTGCATAGTTGTGAAGACTTGGAAGATAGTGTCTAGAATAGGGATCTGCTGTTGCTCCAAGAGTGGCAGACTGGCAATGGTATATCTAAGCAGAGTCCATGGATGTTTCAGACACAAGCAAAGACACTGCTTTCACACATGAGCAAAGTGCAGGTCATTAGAAACGTGGTGGTCATGATGGACATTACTGCATCAGCAGTAGTAAAGCCATTGCGTTAACTGTGCATAGTGCTGTACAATTCTTTTCACCTGTGTAAATGAAAAAAGTGTGAAAGTGAGCCATTCCAGCTGTGGATTTGCTGCTACTGACCTCAAAGCTGCTGGGGAATAAGATCTGTAATCTTCATTTACTGCAGGTTAAACTATTAATCTTTTTTCCAGAAAGAACCATCTTCCCTTCTGTGCTTCTCCAAGAACAAGGCGCTTGTTTTGAGCACTAAAAGGATTTCTTACAAAGAAAATGAGAAGCCTGTTAGTTTTATGTTGAGAAGTCTGTCATTGGTTACAAGCTTCTCAGGCAGCTTTTATAGAAAAAACTCCACCCAGCTTAGTTTCATTATCATGCAGGACTACCTTTGATGTCTCACCATTAAGTTTTCTAGATAATGGAGTCAAATCCAAAACCAGAGTGATCAGGCACATGCTGAATCATCTGGCACTAATTTCCTTCCCCTGGGGGCTGACACAATATTATTGTTGCCTTTAACTTGAAAAATGGAGAAGTCCCAGCCCTGCTGTGTAGGAGGCCAGCCAGCCATCATCAAAGTAGAGCTCCAGCTATTTATGCACTCAGAAGAATCTTTCTAAAGTTTCATATGTACATCTGTTGGTGGTGTGTTTAAAGTCCCTTGGGCTGAACAGTGGCCCTGCATGACTGTTGTGTTACAGTTAACATGAGTTAAACATCAAGGGAATCTTTGAAGTGGTCACTAAGTGCTTTTAGTGATTGTTTCAAAGGCATGTTGTGCTGCACACCCATGCTTCTGTGTTTTTGAACATATGGATATGGAAAGGGCTGATGGGAAAAAAAATTCTTCAAGGCTTCTGTTTTACCCAAGTTTTGATTTGGTTTTTAGTTTGTGTTTACACTGACCAGCATAGCTTACAGTATCCTTTGTGCACTGACCAAAGCCTGTTACAAAGAGCCTTCACGAGGACTGGGCTAGCTTTCATCAGAGGCACTTAGCTTCTGGTGTGGGTAACAGTACTTGTTTTCTGCATTTGTACCCAACTCAAAGTTCCCAAAGAAGATGTCTAATGCTGTTCTCAAAGGGCAAAATTTGCCACATCCTGTGTATGAATGTGTGAGTGAAGCCATAGAAAACAGCTGGCCCTTCCATGATATTTTTTGTACCAAACTGTCCAGCACACTGGCACTACGTAATGGGCAGCTTTTTCAAAATACAGTGGTTCTTGAAAAGAAAATCCAGGTTCTTTCTTCTTTCCCTGCAGTAGAGGCTAGTTTTAGAGAATATTTACTGGACATCTTTTGATGAGCTCACTACCCTGTTTTCTGATCATTCCTGTAACATAATAGTCCTTAACTCTTAAAGACCTCTGTGCTATAAGCTTTTGACTCCAGGCATACAGTTCCTGTTTCGTAAAGGTCATGTCTGCTTTAACAGGTTGATAGATGGATGTCCTGCAGTGCTCACTCACATTTACATCATTTCCCTTGCACCCTGAGATGTTCTCAACCCATGTTTGGGATGAGCGGGTGTCTGGTGATGCTCAGCCATGGTGGGAGAGTTGCTTAATGGAGTGAGTGTTGCAGCTGGCACAGTGTTCCTGCAGCCTGCAGATTTCTTGGGATGGTCCATGCTGCAAGGCAGTTGTGAGTGGCTTTCATGTATGACATTTCTGGCGTGCATGGAGGCAGAAAACAGATGAAGTCAGATAGTTCTGCCTCTTTGCATGTTGGACCCTTACAGCTGAAAACTGATTTGGTTCCACTGTCGTTTACTTGAGCAGGTCTTGATTTAAACAGCAGAGGGCAGTTTTGCACATACTTTGTGCAATTTCACCCTGCAAATCCTAATTTTCAGAATCTTCCTGTCTAGTGAGGTGATGCAATGCAGCATTTTGTCCAGACAGATTTTGTACAGTGTATAAGACAGGCTCAGTGTGGCAGCAGTATTTTGACTGATAATACCTAATTTTGGCTTTTTTAATCCTGTATGTTTAAATTGTTGTGATGACATGAATAGGAGGATTTCCCTTTTTCCCTCCATCCTTGAACACAAACTAGGTATATAGATAAGCCAGCTGTGTTGTACAGCTTAAACTCTGCAACAAAATGCAACCGCATCTGATTCCTAGGCATGCAAGAGAAGTTTTCCCCTGCCCAGCTGTGATTATTCTGGGTGAGCTTTGCTAGCTGGAATGAAAAGAATGCACCTGTTAACTGCAATAGGGGTGGAAGTGAAATCTGCATCTTGACATTTTGCCTCGTGTTGGACTCTGCCTGTGGTGGCCCATGTGACGAGAGCCAACAAAAAAATAATAAAGGGGCAAGATATTACAGGTTGGTGACAGGATGCATTTTCAGTGCTGGTTGAATTTCAGCTTAAGGTGACAAAATCTACTTACTCCGTTGTGATCCTGTGGCCGACATGAAGTGAGCTCATCTCCTACCTTGTCTCTCTCATGCCTTGGAGGCAGCTATTTGCATTGTAGTGGCACTCTGGCTTGAAACTGAATCTTAACTACTCCTACTCCTCAAACGCGTTTTTTCCTCTGCTTCCTGGTCTGTGCTTGCGGGGGGGGGAAGTGTATGTATGCTATACAAGTAAATGGAAATTTTCCACCCTTGTAGCTGTCAATCAGCATTTTTCCAAACACTTAACTTGTTAATAAGAAATTCTTCAAAGTCTGCTTAAAACATGACAAGTATCTAGAGAAAGCTGTTTAATAAAAGATACTGTCCGAAAACCATGCTGCTTCTCCTTCCTTAGGTCACTCTCGCTATGTTACACCCTGTAACATAGCCTGGAAGATACAGAAATTTACTGTAAAAAAACAATATTTGCCTATTTGGGCATGTATGTATAAGAGCATTTCCTGGAGCTCTGAAACTACGTGGTTAGCATCTCTTGTTGTATTTAATATTATTTAATGAGAAAGAATGTACATTCAGCTTTGGTGATTAAAATGACAATGATTATTGCATGAATTTGTTAATTATAATGCAATGACTAATTAAATGGAGAAATGAAGAAAAGGGATTCTGGAGCAAGCATGTTCTTTGAGAAACTCTCCTCTGTTGTTTTTAATTGATAGTACATGCTTAATCAATTCATAGGAGTATTTCATTATTGGTGGGAACAGTCTGGTTTTGATGAAGATTTACTTTCACCACACACTGACCTGGTATAATGTAATTGCTTGGTCCTGTAAGTTACTATGAGGAAGACTGCCAGCTCCTAGCACTAAGGAGGTGGAAGTTTTTGCCTCTATAAAGAAGGGAAGCCCATCTGACCCCAGGTTACAGCCTCTATATTTACTGAGTTCTTCTAGAAGTGTTTGCTATAATGACCCTCACCTGAATTTGCATAACCGTGAGGGGTTGCTATTTGATTTATGTTTTATTTGTTTTTATCTCTTCATCTAAAGTTTTGAGCTTTAGCGTCAGGTTCCTTGGCTTATGTTAGAAGTTGTCTGACACAACTAAGGGCCTTTTTTTACTTAGTAGGGATGTTATTTACTGGCCATTGGCATTGGTAGAATTCCTAGCATGAAATTATTATTATTACTTCTATATCAGCAGAGATGTGTGTGGCACTCTGAAGAATCTGTCAAGACGAAGTCTCTGCTTCTGCAAACTTACAGCCTGCAGTCCTGATCCCGTAATTTACTCTGCATGGTCCTTTCCTCATGGAAACCTAAGCAGTCAAGAGCAGGATATTGGGACAGTGACACAGGAAGGGAGAAGGTAAGGTTTAGAATAGTATAATTGTTTTGGTAGTAATTGGGTGGGTGTTTTATCTGAATTTTGTTTGAAGCTCTAAAGCTTGCTTCTGTTCTACGTCACATTAATTTTAGAGTAGTTGCCTAATTGGTGCTAGTGCAATCAGGAAAAATCAGACTTCAGCCAACTGTAGATCTGCTTATAAATCATGAAACTTACCAAAACAAAAAAGTATTAAAGGCACTTTCTATAACTGAATAGATTTGAGACACAACTTCCCCCAACTGAAATCAATAACATGAGCTGTCAAGCACTGGGTTAATTGCTCTGCTGGCAGCCCTGCAGTTCATAAGTACCTTCTGCATTGAAAATGTAAGAACCAGTCTTTCAGAAATCTAGCTTGTTGTTGGATAGCAACTTTAAAAGGAACTCTGTTCTGTCAAAACTTAGTAATCAGCCCAAACCATAGTGCCTGAAATTCAGTGACACCATCGTGCAAATAGGAAAACTGGGTCATAGGTATTAAAACAGGCGTAAATAAGGGAAATGGCTTAGAAGGCAATGCAGTGACTAGGTGTCCATCCTAGATGTTGGATTACAATCTGTGAAGGCTTGACAATCTGAAAAACAGTTGAAAATTGAAGTGGCACTTTACAGAGAGAAAGTTGTAGTCCTGTTTTGGACAGCTGCCCCATCCTTAAAAACAATGCAGCCTTCTAGAGCAGCTTTTGGCCCTCAAAGTCTTGCTGGTTAGAGTAGATCTGTTGACCCAAATGGCTCTATCCTCCTATTTCTAATTCGGAGCTGGTTTCCAGAAATGAGAGGAGGACATACCTGGCAGGAGCTGGTTATGTGGTAGCCATAGGAAGTCAGATGATCAGACTTACATGTCTTGCTGCCCTCAAGAACCAGTGGACTGTCTGGTTCTTAGTGGGAGCTTGAGCACCACTTGGGCACCTTGGCTTCTCTGGGCAACTGTGAAAGTAAGTGCCCATAGCCCCTGGGATAGAATGTATTGATATTGGGGCAGTGCTCTCCCCATGCTTTTGGTCATTTAATATGAAGCAGGGAAAAAAATTGACTCCTGTGTAAAATCTCTCTCTATTTTGGTTGTTTCCAGAATGGTCTTAAGACCTTATCCCAAATGACAAGTTTGGGAGCAGTGTTTTCTCTACTGCATTGCCCCTGAAGATCTTCAGCAGGCCTGACAATATTTGTCATTACACTTTAGATCTTTTCACAGATGGATGTCTTCTATCTTAGGCAGCACATTTTCAAGAAAAACAGTGATCTCACCCTGATTTTAAAGAAAAAAAGAAACATTGCAGTCTGACAGAACCAGCAATGGCTCAAACTCAGGAGTCTTCATGGGCCTTTCCTTTTTCAAAATCTGGCTGTTCAAATTCTGCCTCCCCAGCTCCTGGTAATGTTGCAGGTGATGTGGGCATGGTCTCAGGGGGTGACAACATTAATGGTTGTTAACTGATGCAGGAGTGGCTTTGTAAATTCAAAGTATTTGTAGGTCCTCATAGTATACATAGTCACCAAAGAATTTGTAGAGACTATCACTGGGTTTTTGAAGACATGCTGAAAGAGTAGTTCACTGGAGCAGAATAGAGTATCTTTATTTGGGTGAACTTAAGTGTATTTTCCTTTTTCCTTGGAAGAGCACGTAATTTCTTGCTAATGTCAAAGAATAGCAGCCTTTTGACATGCCTGCAGATGCAATATAGCTGTGCTCTTGTGAAGCTTCACAGGACTTGGGGACCAAAGACACAGAGCTAATGATTAGTTAGACACACCATCCTTTGCCGCAGAGCCAACACAGTCTGCTGCTAATCACCTTTAAATGCCCATAAGGTGTGAGACTGGTCATTTATTTCCAGTGGGAAGAACATGGGCCATGAAGCAGAGCTTTGTGGGCAGTCTTGGCTGCCTGATGCAAGACTTCTTCCATTGCTTCTCAAAATGATGGTGTCTTCTGGCAGAGTTCAGGCACTGGGAGTGTTTTTGTTTTCTGGGTAAATGTAAGTCTGCTGTAGGCAGGATCTTTCAATTTAGCAGCTTTCTGTGAATGTCAGAATTCTCATACACCAAAGCTCTTTTTTCTTTTTAACTTGCTGTGTGAAGATCATACAAAAGACTTTTTTCCACTGTCCTTTGCTGGGCATCTTCTGAAGACCAAGTACCTGCCTTTTGCTGTCTAAGGAGCTTAGCACTTTGGCTTATCTTTTTTTAAGTGTTGAGAGGTTAACATATGTATTCTTTTCAGAATATAATGTGTCATTGCAGAGGTACATAGTGGAGTCAGATTTTCAGGGTTGGCACTGCAGATAGTATCAGGACACACAGGTGTTTGGTCCAACAGGACTGGGAACAGGGCATCAGGTCTAGATTCAGGCCTGTCTCTGTGGGACCAGGTAGAGCTCACTGTTTCTGCCAGCCCCTCATTTTGCCATGGATGTCCATATGATAACTGCAGAAGATGACGAAGCTGCAGTAGCTTTGTGTGCAGCAGCAGCAGCAGCAATGGAAGATGAGAATCTGTGGGCCTTAAAACATCAGCTTTTCCTAGCAAAGCCAAGTTTGTCTTAAACTTCTCTATGGTGGAATTTTTCCCTTTTCCCCTTGCCTTCCTACACCTGTGTTTTTTAGACCACGCAGTTTTGCAGTTTTCAAGCTTGGCTGTAAATCACGGGAAGGAAAGGGGGCCCTATGCCCAGGTAGCTGTGTGCTGGCGAGCGGTGGGCACTGGTGCAGGAAGCTCGGGGAGCTGGTGGATCCCTACTGCTCTGGCTTCCAGAGCCCGTGTCGCTAGATGGCAATGTGGCACTCCTGCAGCTGCAGCTCCTGAAAAATGGCTTGCTTTTCCTGTATTTATCTCTGTCAAACTGATGATTGCACCCACCACCTCGGCAAGAGAACAGAAAAAAATCATTTCATAGAACATTACAGCTGTTGTGCCTTTTTCTTTTCTTTTCTTTCTTTTTTCCTTTTTCCCCCCCACAGTTCTTTGTCCCACAGCAGGGTGCAGAGGTTTAAAAACCTTCTTTCTTAATCACTCTCCTTCTAAAAACAGAGAAAACACAGCCTCTTGGGAGCAATTAGCTGTGAGAAAAGCATTTTCCAAACAATTGCCAGGAAATATTGTCTTGACCGATATTCCTGATGTAACACTGTCATTCTCAGTACTGTTATTCTAACATACTCGACTGAAAAAACAGCAGGATAAAGATCTGTAATGCATGATCTGCAGCTTACCACCTACCTTACCTTTTTAGATACATTTGCTTTCAGTTTGCGTCCTTCCCCCACCCCCCAGAGCCATTCCGTTTAGGAGAATGAAGAATTATTTGTGACTCTCCTCTTGTGACTAGTGTATCAGGCCAAGACTCTGACAAGGCACGGCTGAAAATTAAGGTTATGCCTCTGCTGCCTGGGTTCCTGATTGAAATTCACTGTTGTGTGCTGCGGAGGGGATCAGGCTGCATGCTTACAGCGATCCCTCCTAGCCTTAAAGCCTGGCAGCCTGAGAGTACGTGAGGTTGGTGGAGCCTGAATTTCGGTGGGAGCAGCTGGAGAGTGGGTATACATGAAGCAGGCAGCAGAAATACACTGAGACTGGGGTCTCAACCCTGAAAGCCCTCTCCCCATTTTTGTATTCATGGAAGATGGACCAGGCTGTAGGGTGGGGAGAGGTTGGAGGAATGGTGGTAAACTTGAAGTGCTAAAAGTCAGCATTAGCAGTGGCTAGGAACTGCTACTAGTTATCTAGATAGCTGTGTGTACACATGTGCGTGCCCATTCGCATGCACAGCCATAGCTGTTTGTATTGTGTGGTTCAAATTTTGTCCTTCCTTAAATAAATTCATGGAGATTTGAGAAGCGAGCCTTGCTCTGTGGGACAGGGTGTGAACTGAAGCACCTTCTGGAAGACAGACAGCAGTGTAATCCTTTCATTCAACCATGTCTGCAGCTGCTTTTTATAAACTTGGCATCAATACATACTCAGTGAAGCCAGGCCTGTGTAGCTGGAAAATATTTTCCACCATCCAAAAAAACCAGAAGATTGGAAAAAGAGCCCAGAAATTGTGCATAACATGGAATGGCCTCACTTGTGGTTTTTTTCCATGACTTCCTCAGCTCATTTTTCTGCTGCCAATTTTAGAAGCCCATAAGTCATACTTGTTAAACTTTCTCAGTTAAAATGTAACTCTAAGAACAAAGTCATATGATATGTTGCAGCCAAATAATCCTTCCAGAGCCTCTGACTGGAGAAAAGCTACCCCGATCTGGCCAGCTTGCAAACCCACACAGGCTCCTGTCCCGGGAGAGGCAGGGCTCAGGGGCAGCTTCACAGCCCGGCCTCAGCTGTGCCGCCCGCATGGGTGACGGCTTCAGCAATGTCTCCCTGCTTTTGCCGGGGTGGTCAGGCAAAAATTACAGCTCCTCCTCTAGAAGGACTTCAGGCAAGAGGCTGAGCAGAGCAGGGAGCGAGAGGAGGTAGCGCAGAGGGTTTGGCAGTGGAGGAAGGTGCTGCTGCGGTCAGGGTGAAGAGCTGAGGGGTGAGAAAACAGCACGTTGCCAAAAGCGAAAGTGAATTTGCTGGAGGGTTTGAAGAAAGGACATCCTCGTTCTCATTCAGTGCCTTTTTAAGTGTTGAATCAATATGGAAGTACATTCATGCCAGGAGCAATACTTTTGTTTGCCAGTTTTGCTCTATTTTATAGGGTGATTTTGCTTACACCAGGCCCCAGATGACTGTCTTGAAGTGCCACCCCTTGTCCAGGGTCTGCCCTGAGCCCTTGCAAAGACCAGATCTGCAGTCACTGCTGGGAGGATGTCACTCTAAATTTACCCTTGGCAGTAGCCGAGAGTGGGATCTGGCTGTTGGCCCTGCTGGCAGTGGTGCTCCAGCCTGCCTGTGCTGGCAGTCCTGGCCTGGGCCCCTGTGACCTGCTGGTGGCTTGGGAAGGGAGGGAATCCTGGTATCCCAAGGGCTACGCTGGGCAGCTCTGTGCCTAGAGAGTGCCATGCTGGCAGGGTGCGAGGGCCTGGAGCAGGCAGAGCAAAGGAGGGTGTGGAGCTGTGAGGGGCTTCATCTGCTCGGAGTTCCAGCGCTGCCTCCCCCTTGTGCTGGGGGCGGAGCAGCATGAAAAATCTTCCTCTGGAAAAAAAGTAAGAAAATACGTATGTTTTTCCCCCTAAATATCAGCTTTTGAGTTTGGTTCTGGCCCTCGATGGAAACTGGGAGAGTGTGTGGAGGAAGCTGGGGGAATCACAGCGCTGTGCAGCTGCTGCCAGGAGCGGTGGGCCCCAGAGACCGCCTTTCTGTGGCAGGGCGTAACGCCCTCGCGAAGCCTGTGTGGTCTTCACGGGAAGGGAGGAACTGAGCAAACCCACTGGAAACCGGCAAGGGTGTTGTAATGTTTTTCGGACAGCCTGTTTCAAAAACCAGTGACTGCCTCTCTCTCTCTCTCCCTCCCTCCCCTGGCAGCTGCTTCCAGTGCCATGGCATTGAGGGAGGTGGTGGTGACTGATGTAACCGCGGCCAGGGAGAGTCACTTGTCCAAAGTGCAGAGGCTGGATGATGGCCAGAGAAATTTGCTAAGGCTGGGTTTTCTCACAACGGGCTCCCTGTCCCTCTGCACATACCTGTAACTGGGCCAGGTGTTTGGCACGGCCGCCTCCCCAGCCGAGTACACGAGGTGGCAGAGCTACTCAAGCCAGGAGGAGGGGAAGAAGGAGAAAAGGAAGAAAATGAATGCAGACCCAATAACATATCTAGGCACGCATTGTTTGTGTCACCGTGTTGTAATTAATAACACTGTCTGTTCGCTGAGGCCAGCTGTTCTTTGTGCTCATGGCTGGAGTGTAGGGGAGATCGTGAGGAGAGGCCTAGCAGTTTTTTTGCTGGATCACCACCTTTAAGTTATTGTGACAGACCTTTAAGAGGATGTCTTTGTATGAACTGCAATATAATGCTCAGCTGGGCTCTTAAATTCTGGCTCTGTTGAGAAAAGAGATCCTTTCATATCGATTGTCATTTTGTATGCAGTTCAGGCACCGACTTGTAGAAAATCTGGGCCAAGAGAGATATCATTAGGTATTTATGGGGGTTTGGTTGGCTCAGCAGTCAGTTTTTCCATTGTCATGCCGTGACAGTAGTGCATTACATACACCCTCAGGAGACATCCTTCTGCTACCACAACAATAAAGGACTTTTTTTTCTTTTTCTGACTCATCTTCAGCTTGGAAAAAAAATGCCAACCACCACCAGTAAATATAATTAGCAACAGGCAGATATACTGTAGGTAGCTTTCAAAGCCCATTGGGATAGTTCCTGTTAAAATATATTCTCATGGTCGCTCACCCACGCTTAGACCTCCAGCTGCATTCCTGATTATACTGAGATGTTTTAACATAACCTGGTGATGTTGTAGGCTGAGGAGCCATTTCTAGTTTGGACAAAGAGGAGGAATATATTTAATGCTGGGATCATCTTTCATGCAAACGCAGGAGCTTTGGCCAGACTTACAAGGCAGGGGAGTACAAATGGCTGTGTGTTGTGCTGGATGCGAGGTCTGCTTAGCTCTTTATCCTGCCTCTGACAGGGGCCAGCAGCAGATGCTGGGGGAAGGAGGACAAGAAGCAGAGCAAGTCTAGACTGATTCTGCCCCAATGTGCCCTCTTGGCCCCCTGCATAGCTATTCTCATTCACCAAAGGACAGGCGAAGAGGAAACTGCTTCCTTAGGCTTGTTCCCCAGCCTCTTTGGGTCCCTGCTGTGCAGTGGCCCTTGTTTGTTTTGTTTCCCAGATGTTGCTTTGGGTGGGATGGAACGCAGACCCAGGTCTGCCCAGCTTTGCTTTGGATCCACTTGGTCACGTGAGGATTTCTGGGTTAAATGTGTCCTGGCCCCCTCAGTATTTCCCTTATGTAAGCATGATGGAGCTGGGAGCAGGTGGCATACAGCTGGGCTCTGCTGTCTGCCAGGTGGGTGTTCCCTTACACCGCAGGCCGAAGTCTGCGCCATCCCAGTTAGGGGTTTCTGCCCATCTTGTTTGTGCCCTTGGAGCACCACAAAGCCAGGACCCAGTCTTTGGGTCCGTATTTCACCTTGGGGTGAGGGCTGACACCAGTCACATGACTGTGAGCAATCCAACTGGGAGATTATATGGCTTTGTTTATTTATTTATTTATTTTAGCCTGTGACTAAGATGGGGGAGTATTTGGATGGAGCCACTCCTCCCAGAAATTGCTGTTTATATTTCAGTCTCCTGAGCAGAGTCAGTCATATCTGAAGTGCTCATAGCCCAGCAGTGGTATGTGGGCTCTGCTGGCATGTCCTCACGTAACCTGGCATTCACACTGCTGGACAGAGTGTGGGCCAGTTGTTTGCTCATCCTGAGTGCAAATGAGCAGAAGTTTTCCTCTGTATTCCCGATTGCTGAGCTCAGAGGGGTGGAGGAGAGGAAGAGCAAGCTTCCCTCTGAAAAGTGGCCAAGGATTGAGTAGGGCCAAACCTGGGGTTACACTGAGAAAAATGAGACAGTGTGGGTGGGGTTGTGGCCCTGCAGCCGCAGACAATATTGCAGGGCTCACTGGTGCAGCATGTGTTCGGCACAGTCACTTGTAACACTGCTGTGCGTGTAAGCAAGTGAGTACCTGCTGCCATGTGATCAAAAGGAGAGATGCTTTTAGAAACATGCGAGGGTGGTGTGAAAAAACAAGTCAGCTGAAGCATCCTTAGCTTGTAGGACACCTGTAGGCTAGTAGGCACAAGTGAAACTGTGCACAGAAACTCCTCAAATATCAAGCTGGTGTTTATTTCCATTATCTCTACCTAATTCCACCTGTGTAAGCTACTTATTTGTTTGGGATCTCATCAATTCAAGATGCTGGTTGTAGACACACCTAATCTCTGGGGGGAGGGCAGAGCCAGCTCAGACAACTTTAATGGCTGGGAAAATGGTTTCTCCAAGTGAGGCTCTTTGCCACTATGGCAGCGCAGAGGTCAATACAAAGAACTAGCCAAGAAGAATTTAAAGCCTAGGGCTTTAAACAGCACCTGACTAGGTGGCTAGCAAATGAATGCTATATAGGGAAATAGAATTTTGTATTCTTGAGCCAAGGGAAGTTTGGAGAATCCTGTCCCCATATATCATCAGTTGCTAAAACAAGTTTTCTGGAAATGCAAAAGTTTGTTTCTCTCCCCTTTTTGTCCTATAGCAATGTAAGTAGCACAACTTCATCTGAGTTTTGTGATAAATGAGTAAGCCTGCCTCCAACGCTGTCCGGGACTTCTGCACCACATCCTTGCTCCATCTTGTAACTCACTACAGTATTTTACAATGTCTAGGGTAGAGATAATTTCTTCTGTGTAGCGTGCTGTGGTATGTTCATTGGGCACAGTGCTGTCTATGAGGTGAGAAATGGGGCAAGAGTCCTCTTGAGCCATTGGTATTGGGCATTTTCTGGTTTAGCACTTCCTAATTCTTCTGTAAGTCCCCTGATCAGCTAATGACTGAGGTCAGGCCTGTTAGCCTTTGGTCAGCAAACTAAAGCCGGGGTTTTTTTCTCCTGAGCCAAGTTTCTAAACAAGGCATAGACCAAAACTTTTAAGCTGTCATGGCAAGGGCAAGAAAAAGGGAAGAAACCAATGCCAGCTCAAGTGTAGTGCATGCTGTGAGTGGTGATCTCATTTTCAGCAGGGAGGACTTTGACATTCTAAACCAGCAGCTCACCCATGGCAGTGCAGCAGAAACCCTCCATAGAAAGAGGACTGTGGAAACTTCCCTTGTGTTGGTGGTACCTCCTAGTCAGGACCCAGCAACTGTGGGACTGCAGGGAATGTTGGTGTGGTGCTTGCTCATGTGTTTAGTGAAGGATCTGCAGGCTCCAAGCTGCCCTCCTGTTTGTGAGCTCCTTAACCTACGTCTTCAGTGGTAGCTGGAGGAGAGGAAAAGCAGCTTTCTAACCATGTTGATTGTTTTTTCGATGAAGAAAGACCGAGATGTTAGTGGTTCTCAGAAATGTTGACTGAGACAGGTTTGGTCTTGGGAACACCTATGCAAAGATGAGGTATTCCCAAGGAGGTAACTGTGTGAAACTGGTATAAATGGGGCCAGGATCATGGGGTTCTTTTCTCCAAATACGAATTTTATATTGAGGTCAGTGGGAGGCAAAGGTGTGTCAATCTTTGGGTGGATGGGGTTTTTTGCCACTGCTTGAGCACAATGAAGAACCTTGGGGAAGCCTTTATGAGTGAGTTGACTACCTGCACCTTGCCTGATTTATGTCCCTCTGGCTTTTGCTGACTCAGAGCTGGACATTGGCAGCTTTCTTGGTGTCTAGATCACTGCTTCCACGTGGTTAAAACAAGCAAAGTGTCTTTCAGAGAGAAGGAATGGGGTTAGGAAGAGGAAGCATCAATAATGCTGCTGTGTGAGGCAGCATTATTGAATCATGCTGGGCTTGGTTTGGTAATTCCCTCTCTCTAGGCCCAGAGTTTCAGTGGTTTCATGTTTCAGCCCAGCGCAGCATCAGTAAGTCTGTTCTTCCAGGAAGGCCAGACTTAGTTTCAATCCATCCCTCCCCTTCTCCCTGGGAGACTAAGGCTGTTTAACAGCAACAATTTGGGTTCAGGGTGCAGTCTGAGCAGGAGGAAGCACTTTTGCTTCCTGCCAGTTTTTTGTCCTTCTGCAAGCAGGCAGGGACATCTGTCTCCTTTCCCCCTGCAACCACTGCAGTGTCCAGCTGCCCCTACAAGAGTCTGGCTGCCTGTACGTCAAGTGGAAGCCAAGGCCAGTTTTGAGTGCTCACAACCTGCCAGGACTGGCCCTTGGCATAGTTTTCTCTCTGGCCTCACCAGCTGAGGAGGAGTCCCATCCAGTCATGATAAAGTTGGAGGATGTGCTTTTACTGACAGTGCCTAAGGAGAATTTGTGGTGGCAGATGACAGTGCATTTGTGTCTTAAAGCTGCACTGTGGCACTGAAGGACAATTATTGAAATCAATAAATAAATGTAGCAAAATAAAATTCAGGAAAGAAAACAGCTCAAGAGGAAAGTTACAGACTTAGCCATCAGCCTGGTTTCATTCATTTTGGGCTGGGTGACCGCCACAAGTTCCGAATTCAGTGACATTCAAACTTTTGTCTACAGGTGAAGGGACACAAAATGGAATCTAATTTGTTCTTCATGGGGCATCACTTTCTGGTGGTTTTTTTTTTTTTATTTGGCAAGAAACTACAGGTAATTTATGTCAATGTCATCAAAGAGACATTCTTGTTACTCTCACAACTGTGACCTTGTATCCAGCAAGAAGAATTATAGTGGTTAACCAGTGACATGCTCAGGTTACATCCACAGGGCAGATTTTCCAAGCAGCAGCTATGCTGGCAGGGCTACCTGCCATCCTGTCCAGCCATATCGGTGCCAAGTGATTCTGGGAAAATGCAGGCAGTGATGCCATAGGCCGGTAAGGATGGAGGTGAATTCCTGGAAGAAGCCTTCCGAGAGCAGCAGCCCATGGTGCAGAAAACTGTGGGATGCACCGCTGTAGGGACAACTGAAATGTGAGAGAAGGGGTCACGCTGGCACGCTGCAGTGTCCTATCCGCACAGCAGGCAGCAGCCTTACTGAACTGGTCACGGAAAATGGGCTGCTTGGCCAGGAGGAAACAGCTTAGACATCACAGCTTTCATTCAGCATTAGCTGTGAGCTGGCCAGGAGCTGGCCAGGCATAAATTGTGTTTAGAGTTTGTCCTGCCAGCTGCGTTACCAACAAGGCAAAAACTGTCTGAGGAACAAGGCTTGGGTTCACACACTTAAACCATACCTGTCATAAGGTTGCTAAACTTTTCCCTAGGGCTGGTACTACACTATTTACTGTATTGGCATGCTGTCTTTTCTGTTCAACTGCTGCATGATTGTACTATAGCACGTGCTGTTGACAAGGACTAAACTCAGATTGAGCTGTGTAAAGAGGTAACTGTGGCCTTGATCTCTCCATGATGAAACCAGAGTAAATTACTGGATGCCAAATGAGTTGTTCCCTGTTTATTTCAGTTTAAGCAAGCTTAGAATCTGATGTTCAGATCATGTTATTTTTCTAATTCAACTGGTCATATTTATAAATTCATGTAATGGTCAAAGTGATCCAATAAATGCCAGCACACAACCCTAGCACTTGCAAAACATTGAATGTATATATTGGCATTTTTCTTACTTGCTGACTGCAGGACAAACAGGTTTCATATTGGGACATCCAAATTTGTTTCAGCAGCTGGATGCATGACAAAGCCATGTTATAATCTGGGTACTGATTACGGCTTTGAAACATGTTGGCTCAGCATGTGGTGGATCTGGATGCGTAGATAGATCAACTTTTTAGTGACCTATGGCTTGATTTCAGCATGGAGAAGATTGTCAGCATATTTGTGCTAATTAAGGAAACGGCATGGGAAACTCCTTTCCACTGCAGATACAGCCAGAGCTCAGGAAATGTCCTTGCTCCTCAATGTTTTTGTAACAGCCAGTTTGCCTTGAAGTAGAGAAACAGCTTTGTGTCTTAACTGTATTTCTAAGCTGCGCTGAAGCTTGTTTGGTTCTTGCCCAAGTCTTCTGTTTTAACCTGCGTCTGGAGGATGGATTGAATGGTTAGGTCACAAACACATTAGGAGAATGTTTCAGCTGTATTTGGGGCCAGTGGTGCAGGCTTAGATTCTCTGCCTTGATTGGGTTTATTTGTAATGTTGACAGTAATTGAACACCAAGAAATAAACACAAGTTTGTGCTCGTGCTTTGCTGAAACAACTTTCTTGCTGCTGAAAATAATACTTTTGCCCAACACTAACTCTTTTCTTTCATTCAGACAGTGTTTTGGATATGTTATTCTACTCTTAACACATTCCCATGTTCAAGTTCCCAAGAAGGCAGGCTGAAACATTGCCAACTCTGTTAAGTTCTTCCTGTTGCACTGAGTCAGCTGCTGTGATTTTACCTTTGCTCTTGGTCAAAGTCTTGCACTTGATTACCTTTTTGTTCTTTTTTTTAAACATAAGAAATTGCATTACAAGTGTTTTTTCTGTGTGCATACATTTCCTCCTACTTCAATAACAAAAGCAGCACATTACTTTTGTTATTAATAAGGCAGGTACACCTAGAAGTGCTTCATGTTTGTGTTGTGGATTCCCAAGGGATTCACAGCTCAAACACAAAGGGCAAACAAAAAAGGGAGAAATAAATGCCTTTATTTGCATTTATGAACAGGGAACTGAAGTAACCACAATTAAAGGGGCACTTAATTCCTTCTTAGTGCAAGGCCAAAGGAAGGAGTCTTCAGTGAGGCTGTAAGTAGACCCAGAACCAGCAGATCTCTGTTCTGCAGATGGCTCTCGACTCAGTTCTGCTCACAGGCCCCAGCAATGCTCAGTCCAGCAACAGCCATATGTCCACGTGCCTGCCTGCCTGAGCTCTGGCAATCAGCCAGGTCTTTGCCAGCACCTTCACTAGGTCAGCACGGTACTCCTGTTCCCAGTGCAAGGTGCTCCCAGAGCTTTTGGCCTTCTGCCCCCTCTGCTTTAGTAACAATTCTTGCTGAATTGACATCTGCAGCAAGAGGTTGTGGTGGCTGCTTGTATTGAGCGTTGAAGGCCTCCAGAACAGCAGCTTCCATAAGTAGGGGTCACAGCAGTCCTTCCCCACATGCTAGTCCATGGGAAGAGTTTTGCAGCTCCTACAAGTTGAAGGTGGAGTCAGCTGCAACCTGACTTACCTTCCGTGGCATTTTGAAGTCTGGTGAAACATGATGCATAATGACACTTGTTCTGCCTTTGCAAGTAGGAGACTGCATTTAAGCCAAAGTGTCTCATCGGCAAACCTCACCTGAATGCAGAGTGCTTATTCAGATGTAACCACGAAAATGAGGGCTGGCTAAATAATGCCTCTGACTGAAAGGATTCACTGAAGCTCATTATAATGATCTTAATGACTTCCAATTCAGCTGTGTCTGTGATATCAGAGTGCAAAGGTAATTATGGAAGTGCTAAATACTATTATTATTTGATATTAGTGACAGGGTGGAGGTGAGACCTGGTGAGCCGTTCTCCCATCTGGCCTAGAGAGGAATGAGGGTTACCCCTTCCCTCCACCCCTCTCAAGGCTTGTGAAGGAAGGACTGTGCAGGCAGGGTGGAGCCAGGACTCTGCTCCCTCTTCCAGCTGCAGTAACCTTGACTCTTCCTTTGCCTTCATCTTTGCCTTTCCATGTGCAGCAAACTGAGAGAAAGGAGAAATGTTCAGAGGCAAGAGAAACCACTCTTCTTGCCTCTGTCTTGCCAGCAAAGGAAGCAAACATGCCTTCTCTCTCTCTCTCTCCCACACTGGTTTTGCTGGTCTTTTCCTCAGTTTACTCTCTTTCCAGTGACCCTCTGCTGATATTGCTGGATTTTTCCATAATTTTTATTTCTTAACTGTGTGACCTTGGTGGGGCTTCACCAGCACAAGTGCTCCTTGGTTTGCATGGTATTTCTTGCTTCCTCTACATTGGCGGTTCAGACTCTGAGGACTAGGAGGGGAGTGTTCAAGCCTGGCTTTGTAGGGGTCTCAGAAGAGATGACCTCCTGAGGTCCCTGCCAGCCTCAATTATTCTGTGTTTTGGAGGCCTTGGCTTGCTATTGACATAGCTCTAGCCCGGGAAAGTACTAGCCCTTTAACCCATGAGGAGTTTTAAAGGAAACAGTGATAATTTACATGGTTAACAATTAGCTGCCTGACTTTTGTGTAGGGCCCAACAGATTATGTGGTCTGAGAGAACCCTCTGTGCTACCGGGGTCTGCACAGAAAGCTGCAAGCAGCCTTTCCTGCTGGATCCCTCCTGGATCATGGGTGAAACAGTGAGAGCACGTTCAATTAGCTCTGCTCACTGATCACGGCAGCCTGCGCTAGGAGAAACCTGTGCGGTGACGGTGAGTCAGACTCAAATGATTACTTGACCCAAAGAAAGGCTTGATGATACACTGAGGTTGGGACACACCAGCAGTGATTATATGATGATTCACTGCCTGTGCTCTGCCATTCAAAACATCCTCTGTGTTGCACAGGCAGGGCCATTCACGGAGGCTGCAATGAGGAAGTGATGTTTGCACCTTTAGCTGCCGCCTTCTCACTGAACCTTTCATCAGCTGCCTGTGGTGCGGCGCTGCTCTCCCTCTGGGCAGGCTGACACTGGGGAGGTGTGCTGGCAGGGGCAGCTCCCTCATGTGCCATGTGACGAAAGCTGGGCACTTCCTGCCGATAATGTCCAACCTCACTCTCAGAGGGTTTGGCCACAGTCTAGTGCAGCCAGACGTCCCAGTGTCCCCCCCAAAGCCATTCTGTGCAGTGTGGAAGGACTTCATTGGACTTTAATGCTAAACTGAGGGGCAGATGGGAACTCAGAGTCCTTTAATTCTCTGCGCTCCAGCCCATAATTTGCACATCATCATTCAAAACTCTCATAAATTCTTTGCAGAGCTGTCCTCATTTCCATTTCCCCTGCTGTCAGAAAAGTGCACCTCACACAACCCAGACTGCTTCTGTTTCTTGTATAGAGGGGCACATAATCTGCTGTCTATACTTCCTTTCTTCCTGTTCCACCCACCTTTTTGTCCTTTACTCTTCCTCTCCTCTCCTCCAGATCCTCTCCTGCCAGATGCATACACTCATACGGTTTTACAAAAATGGTCTGAGTGTACTGACTGCGTCTATCTCGTTCTGCTAAGTGCTTCCCAAAGTGCTGCTATTACTGCATGCAGAGCAGGGGAAGTCATCAGCGTCTGGGAAGCACCATTTTTTCCTGACCCAGGAACTGATACTGTTTGTGGCAGTTTGCTGGCCACTGGTAAGATCTTAGGCACAGAAAGTTTACTCGTGTTGGCTGGGACTCACAAACGTGTTGGGGCTAATAATGCACATAGCTTGTATTGTGCTTTCCCTGCAGCTAAGTTGAGCAACGTATTAGTTAACAGGCAAGGCATTACTCAGAGCTCCTAAACCTCCTGTTTTGCCAGTGACAAAGTTGCAAACTTGAAGTACAACAACCCTGACATTTTCTGCGTAGTGTAAAGGCCAAGCTCCAGTAAGTTGTTATCCATTCTCTTAGTCTTACAGTTAGTTCTGCCTGGACTTTTTTCAAATTTGAGTCTTCAACTGTTGTGCATTCTTGCCAGCTCTCCTATATGTCTAAATAACCAGGTGAACTTTCTCTGGAAAAGAGTCTCTCCAATTAATTTAGTCCTTTCTTCCTGTGAATGAACTGTCTTCAAATTGTCTTTCAAATGTATTTTACATGCAGTAGTATTGTTTGTACCCCATCTAAGCATTAGCTGGCTATGGCTCCTCTGTGTGCTCTTGGATGTAGCTGTGGTTTTAAGTACCCTCCGCTGGTTATTCATAGCACACATTTAGACATTTAACAAACATGGTATTAGTTCTGCTCTCTAAGTGGATGACTAATACTCTTATAAATAGGAGGAATGTGATCTGAAAGGTCACGTGAATGTTCCCAGTGTGAACATGTCCCCAAACTATGAGACTTCTCATTCCAGGATCATGCTTGCAAAAAAGAAAATGCTCATTATTAGGAAGAAGGAAAAGAGTTCAAAACCCGTTCAAGCAATTTCTCTGCTTTAACTCAACCAATTTGCAATTGTTTGTAGAATTTTGCATTGCAAAAGGTTTTTGCAATGTTTGCTTTTCTCTGCAATCTCTCCTGACCTGCTTGGGAACGTGCAAATTGGAACAGTCCTGATCTCTGTCCTGTGCCAGTGCCCTCCCTTGGACTATAAGACCAGAATCTTTCTTAAGTAAATACAAGAAACATCTTTTTACTTTCTTCCTAATCTCTTTCACATTGCTTTGGAAAGCAAGACAGTGCCTAACACTGGATTCCAAAGGAGATGAAAGTGCACAGTAGAGGTTTCTGCATTGCCTGTAAACTGACAGCTTTCCTCAGCTCAGTACCACGAAGAGATGTTGTGCTGCCCAGGTAGTGGTGGAGGAATGAGGGGTGCTTGCTAATGCAGCCTCCCAAAAGGTCAGGTTTTTCTGATGAAAAATGCAGGAGAGAAAATGCAGGAGGATCAGCTATGCTGGCACCCTCATCTTTTCATTTTTATCAAATGAAAACAAAATCACTGACTGCCGCTGCTCTCCTGCCCCTGCAAGGTTTCATTTATATTCACAGGAATATAATACTAAGGAAAGGAGGGCTGGTGGCATCAGGACAGCCAGCCTCATTTCATGGTTGTATCAGACTTGCTGAGGGTATGTCTGTAGCAAATGCTAGCCCATAGACTGAACCCAGTCTATGTTTGTGTGCTGCCTGTTTGGGGAATTAAAATCCTTGGCTGGTTCAAGCTTGAGGCCCTCCTTGGCTGGAGCAGGGAGGGAAGGCACATCATGCTGGGGCTGGAACAGGAGGGTCTTGCAGAGGCCACATGCCAGAGGGTGGGCTGCTGCTGCTGCTGCCACTGTGATGCCAGCCCAGGGAGGCATCTTTTCTGTTTGCCTGTGGCGTGAAGTCAAAATGAATCCCTTTCAGTAGAGTAAAAGGCAACCATAGCACCATCTTTCACCCTGGCTACAAGTCAAGTGTGCCCAGGTGCTCACCTGGTGGGCTTTGGTATGGTGGAGTGAAGCAGGGTGAGATGCTCCTGGGGGCAGGATCATCTCCCAGCAGGGACGTGGCACTGGCTGTATCAACTCTGCTCTGCTCAGCCTCCTCAGTGTCAGATGTGATGGTTTAAACCAGCTGTAGCCAAAGTTAGTTTGACATTGCACTGGAACAAAGTGGGGGAGAGGAGTGGCATGGCTGGCCCAGAGGTGTGTCCTGATCAGCGAAGGCAGGTACATTGTCTCTGGCAAAAGCCTGAGGCACAGGCCTGCGTAGCATGGACCATGTCTGTGCTAATAAACCAGGCAGGAGCTGTGTTTGGCTTTGTGGCTGAGTAATACTGTCTGGTCCTGGTGCAACAGATAAACCCTCTTGCCCTCCGAAACCAACTGGTCACATACACACTGCCTGTTGGGAACAATCCTGGGCCATGCTAACTCCTGGACTATGCTTGGGAACAGTTTGGTAGAGCACTGGTTGCCCTGGGCCAACACTTTACCCAGGACCACACTAATGGATGGATGGATGGATGGATGGATGGATGGATGGATGGATGGATGGATGGATGAGCTTCGCTACTTTTGCCCTGATGCACTGGCTTGATTTTCTGCTCTAGATGCTGCCAATCTGTCTGGTGTCAGGCAAGTTACCTAATGCATGACATAAGAAAGAAAAGACTCCACCAACTTCATTTCTAGCCTTTGTCACTTCATGCCCTCTCTCACATGGAGGTAAGAGTGCATCCTTACCTACAGACCAAGGGAGACTGACAGATTTGGATACATTGGGAAAGGGAGGTGTGGTGAAAGTCTAAATTTACAACTGTGGTTAATAGAAATTTGATTCACTGAAGAGCTGAGTGTGTGGTATAGACATGCCATGAAGTAGGTATTCCCCATTCACAGATGTCTTGTAATTTTGTCCATGCTTATTACACAGTTACAGAAATGCATTAGCATTAAAGTATGTGGGCTAAAAGCAGTCAGCTGTGTCCTATATTCTCCTCCTGCCAGCCTTTGTCTTGACTTTAGGTTGCAGATTAAAAAGGACAGCTGAGGATCTGGGTCCCCCCAAGCAGTCTATACACAGTCAAGGAGTCCCAGAGATTTGATAGACTGTACATGATGTTTCTTTCTGAACACACAACGTTTCCTTACTTCAGCAGTCTCAGAGGCTTGATTTCAGTGGAAGATAGTATACATAAATGATGCGTGCTGAGAAGTGCATATGCAGTTCTTATAAAACAGTGTGCGTGTCTGCGTGTGCCTGCATTAAAATAACAGGGCAAAGGTGACTTCCATATATTATTTACCTGCCGGCTGAGATTTATCTGCCTGCCTTAGAGACTCCTGCCTCTTGTCTCTCAGATTTTGTTTCTAGGCAACATTTCGTTTTGAAGAACTGTGTTTGAGGGTGCTCTACTCACCCCCTGTGAATAGGGGGGCTGAGTTTAAACTGAAATAATTTAAACTGAAATCAAATGTTCCACACGGTTTATTTTAGATGTACCAATGCTTGTTTGCTTGTGGGTGCATCTGAATTTCTGTTCTCCCTCGGTCAGCAGCAGAAGCATTTTTCTTATTGATGTCAGGTAGGTGGTAGTGGCGGGGGCATACTTTGTTTGTGGCTAGTGGCCAGCTGACAATGATTAAAACGTAGAAAAAGATGGGAAGAAAGGAATGGATAGTGTAATTACACCTGATAAGGATCAACACAACACTATATGTGATATATACACATTTGAAACCTACACACATAAACACATAAAACATTCAAGACATGGAATCAGGTTCTTCCACACAGCAGCTATAATTACATAAAGAAACGAAAAAGGATTTTTTTATACCATGGTGCTGGCAGTCAGAGTCTCCCCTCTGACTGCGTCTGGGAGAAGAGTGTGTTAAATGTGAGCAGAATAAATTATTTATTCGTAGGCAGCATGGCAGACACCTGTGTAGCACCTCACTGCTGCCCGGGTGCCAGGCATCATGACTAGACAAAAGCAAACCTAATTACAGCAGACCTTGAGCAAGATCCTCGGAGGTGAGTGTTGGAAAAATGCACCTACATGTTCCAGGTAGATCTTTTTTCAGTGCTGTTCAAATCTTGCTCTCTATACTTGGACAAAGACAGACCTGTTTTTGCACATTGCAGCACAGCTGCACGTCTGAAGAGGAGCCATTTTGCAAAGGAGAAAGTACTGGTACACATCCTATTCCTGAGCTGCTGCTTTTCTCCTGGGGTCTGAGAAAACCAGAAAGCAAGCCCCCAAAGCTTTCTCCCTTTCCACTGAGGCACAACAGAATGAAGCAGAATTTCTGAGTTGGAAGGGACCCACAGGAATCAAGTTAACTCCTAAGTGAATGGCCCATGTAGGGGATTGAACCCACAACTTTGGCATTATTAGCACCATGCTATAACCAGGTCTCAGGATTTCCTATGAAACAGTAACAGGACAGGCTTTCAGGATTCTTACAAGAGTGAATTCAGATGCCAGAGAGTGGAATTTCCAAATGCATTTCCCTTCCTACACCTTTTCTTTTTCTTTTCCATAAATCTGTGTCAGTTTTTAAAGAATCTATTTTGGTGGGAGGAAAAGGGGACAGAACAAGTGATGAGCTATTCAGAGCTAAAAGAAGAAATTCATGCTGCCAGAGGTAATACTGTAGAAAAATGTGTCAGTGTAGCAGATGATAGTTCTCCTCTCCTAATGCCTCTCCTGAAGCATCAAGGTGTGTGTGTTTCAGAGGCAGTCTATGAACTGCATGTTGAAATGGTTGCCATGGCAGTGACTGAGTATAAGTTAAAGAGCGTGATAAGCCAGAGTTGGCCTACATAGCTAAAGGGAAGGAAAAAAAAGAAATAAAGGGGGGAAAAAAGGCCAAGGACTTTCTGTTATTTCTAATCCAGATCCATCAGCATTAGACTGTGCCAGGAAGAGGAAGCAGGGCTGATGGAGAAGAGCTTGCAGGAGCATGATCCACACCCCAGCCCCAGCAACACAAGCTGCCAGGAGACTGTTTTCCCCTTACAGTGTGCCAGTGCTGCAGCTGCAGTGCCGAGCAGCCCTGTCAGCGTTGATTCGGTGAAATGATGCTTCTCCAGGTTTAGAGGTGAGGGCAGAACTCCGCTCAGCCTTCAGTGACCCAGAGAGCATAGTCATGCTGCTCTCCTGGCTGATGTGAGGCACAGCCACATTTAAAATGTGGGAGACTTGCGTGCAGAGAGGTTGCAAGGCTTGTTCCAAGAGACACAGAGGGCTGCTAGCCTGGGTGGGGTGTTCATTAGCAAAATCCCTGTCCCCAGAGCCATTCCAATTTTTCTAGCCCACTAACCCACATCTGCTTGATGCATGCCTGTGAAAGGTATCCTGTCTTCGTTTGGAGCCTGTGAATTGGAGTGCACAGCCCTTTTTGTTAATTCATTGCAGTAGCTTGTTAAAAAAATAATATCCTTATATCTAATTTAAATGTGTATGATATTAGCATTAGCCTGTGCTGCATGCTGTGTTATTCTCTGCTATATTAAAAAAAATCACTTCTTGAGATCCTGTGGGTTTTTGTCATGGAGGTTTCTTATGCACTAGAGTCACTTTCAAGCTTGTTTTTGAAGAAGTGAAGATTCAGAATTCTTTCTCTCAAAGGATTTTCTTTTAGCTCCTCTCAGGGAGAAGTGGGAGAGTAACGTAAAGATGTCTCAATAGCAGGTCTGGATAGAGAAATATCTTCTCTAGGAGTTGTGGAGTGCCACATTAGGGGGCCAGATGCCCGGTGTAAAATCAATAGAAGCCATTTATGCAAGCTGAGAGTATGCAGGAAGGTGTCTGCAGGAGCAGAGCCTGTTAGCCTGATTCTCCTCTCGTATAGCTTTCTAAAATAGAGGAGTTTAATTTACATTAGCCTGAAGTGCTTCTGCTCTTAGTCCTTTGAGTGAGATAAGATATGAATCTACTTAGGCCAGTCCATAACATATGACCACTTACCAAGGATATTTTTCTCCCCTCATGTCCAAAGGGATCTGTAGGTTCCTCTGTTAAGAGGAGTACAAACCAGCAGTACTTACTGTGGCTAATAGGCATCTGTTTTAGCTGGCAGAGCTGGGATGAGAGAGATCAGATCATGTGGCCTGCAATTTAGGAAGAAGAAAAGAAATACCCACAAGACACCTATTTGCCCTGCAATCAGGTTGACTTTTGCTGTTATTTGCAGGAGTCTCTTCCACTTCTTGCATCTCTTAAATCCTTGTCATCAGGTTTGAGAGCTAGGACTATCTTCTTTGGCACCAAGTCAATGATATGTTTTTTAGCACCAGCAGCCATTCATATTTTACATTACTGTTCCTCTCTGTTCCTTTCAAGCCATAATCGTAAATATCAGCTTTCATTCCTAGAGCGCCTTTCATCCCAGGGGCTCCCAAAGTACTTTCCAAGCTTAACAAGCTTATTGTAGAGTACTCCTATAGAAAGGTTGAAACTTGCTTCCCATTAAAGCCTGATTTTGGGAAGGAAAACACTGAATTATAATGACTTCAATACATGAGGGAGCCTTTGCAGCTGTTATTTACTGCACATCGCCTTACCAATAAGATTGCTTCTTGCTCCTCCATCCCCTGGTCTCCCCATCTTAATCCAGCAGTGCTCAGTTACCTGGGGGAGAAGAGTGCAAGTAGGAGAGATGGTCATCCCCTGTGATCTGAGGAAGTGTTTTTTTCTGGAATCTATAGCTGTCCTTAACAGTTTCTTCTGACAACTCCATTTCCAACCAGTCTATTTTCTCTTTATCGGGGCAAATGTCCTAGGGCAAAGTTGAATGTGCTGTGGCTTTGGCAAGAGAGGTCACCAGCTGGGCTATGCTACAGGCCATGTGAGAAACTGTAGTCCTCTTCAGGACAAAATCAGCTGGCCTAATTTAAGTCACATTCCCCTGCAATCAAAGCAAAGCCAGTTGCTTTGCACTGAAACAAATCATGACCTTTGAAATGGTCCTTTATTTGGCTCATCTGTGGGAGCAATAATCCCAGAAGAAAAGATGGTTACTGGTAATTTCTGAAGTGAAGAATTTGTTTCGTAATGAATCATATGATTAATTTAGAGCAGCCTGAATCTGACCCAGTGTCAATTTGTTTTCTCTTCTTTCAGGAGACCTCAGAACGGTGGGACCTGTCCACCTCATGATGCACAGAACTATTCTCCATGCTGTCATGTGGGAATGTGGTCTCTCCTTTGCTTGACTGAGACAGTCCCGGGTCAGGCACACAAATTCTCATTGCTTTTCCAAGGACACACCAAGAACTTGTGGTAGAAGTGGGAACAAAAAAGTGCTATCTGGTTCAGTGCTTCATCTGCACAAACACAGTTTATCAATACAGATAGCTGTAGATGAAAGATACATCAAAGCATATTTTTGTCTGCTGCTTTCAGAAGTAGTGCTAAATCTCCTGGGGGAATGCAAGCAGTGAGATATGATCCAAGTATCAAAATCCCCATCTTCTTACTGTCTCTCCTTCTCTCTCACACTGGTCGGGTTCACAGGAAAGCCCTTCCTTGAGGTTATGTCATCTATTCCCATCAGTAGATTTTGGTTCCTAAATGCATTTTTGCTCTTTTCCAACAAAATGCTGCCTGTTTCAACACTAACTCTGAAGATCTGTAAATTGGCAAAGGATACAAAAAGAATAATGAACCAGCAGTTAATGTTTACATTGGACACCTTGTATAAATGCTGATATTAGCATCTCTGAAAGGATTCATTCATCACTGGAAAAAGGTTTGTACCTGTGAATAAGAGCTTGCCTGGGAGGGCTGTGTGCTTCCTCTCCTCTATCAACAAAGCCTACAAACATGAAGAGATGGTTTTGCAATGGATGTTAACGCATAACTATTATTTCAGGATGAGAATAAGCCAATTAATATATTCCATGCAGCAGTAAATGAATGAAAGCAGCAGCAAATGTAAAGAAAAATCTTATTTATATTCACGTGACATGTTTATTTGTTTAGGAAAGTGAATATATATATATATTTAAAGTGTCTCTCTTGAGGTTTCTTCTTTGAACTAGAACCCTGTGATACAACCTCAAGCCCAGTGGTTAGATCTTGTGTCATGGAAAGTCAGATTGACCTGCTCTAGAAAGAACAATGGCTGCTGAAAACATTCTACCAGTTCCAGACTATGATCTGTTCCGGGGATGTCAGTAAAATAAACACACTTTTAGATGTACCCTTAAGCCCTCCTTACCTCCTGCTGTTTGTCACACTTGTTGCAATTTGCCTTAAATTAGTTAATTTCACACCAAGGTTCATGGTGCTGTTTTGTTTTAAAAAGAGCTTGGTACATTCTGCACTGGCCCCGTGGACATGCCATGAGCCACAACTCAGAGATGGAACAGGGCCTCTGCACGGCCAGCAGTCAGCATTTGTTCCATCCTCACACTGCAGGTCAGAGGTCTTTCAGCAATGGGGGACACATAACAACAGCATTTCTGTGGCAGGCAAAAGTGTCCAGACTCTCTGGCATGGCTCCAATTTGACTAGGTTTTCCTTGGGATCCTGTAGGATGAAGATCAAACTCTTTTTCAGGTATGTTATTATGTTAAAACCTCTAATACAGCATTTTTCTTTTACCCTTTAGATTGCCTCACTTTTAAGCTGGAAGCAGCTGAGGGCTAGGACTCTCCCTGCACACTCACATAGCTCCTGGCATGGTACAGCTTCAGTTCTGGCAGGAGACAGGCCATTGCTGCAATCCAAATGCCTGGTTTTTTTTAAAATGAAAAGTCTGGAAGGTAACCTGCTTGCAAGTGCACCTTTTATGCCAAAGGTGGTGCTTTGCAAGCACAGTGTCTGTAAAGTGAAGAAGAAAGCAACCATGAATGAAATGAGAGAACAAGGACCAGCCTGCTGCTGTCTTTGGAAAGTTCTTTGGGAGGGGTGCGAGTCTCTGAGACTCCTCTAGTGGTTTCTACTCCCCTTTAAATTGTGGGCAGGGGAAGCTGGGCTGATGGCTGATGAGGGATCATGAGGGTCATCTCCCCACAGGGCCGTGGTTTCAGCATGCAGCTCTGTTGCACACAGAGAGCAGAAATAATGCAAGGAATCTCTAACAGAGTGAGTGGGTATGTAACAGGCCAGTGATGCACAAAAGTGATTTCATCATAAGTGGTCGGAGAAGAGGTGCCTGTTCTGCAACAGGCAAACACTTCTCTGCACAGGAGCAGAAAAATTTTCCTTCAGTCCAGGGCAGATTGCTTGCAGTCTCAAATGCAATCCTCATGGATTACGTCCAAAGATGGAACAAGGGTATTATGGACACTGCCACTGAGGCAGGTAGTCTTTAAATATAGCTGCAAATTGCCTGGCTTAATGCTAACAAACCCTAATGTTGAGGAAGACAAGACAGGTAGCAGCACTGATACAGCATAATATTATGTGATGGCTGATGTAAATGTGAGTCATTCTAGCCAGAGGCTTTAGTATAGGAAGTCGGATAAAAGATATAAAAACAAATCTGATTTTTTTTTTCCTTCCTGGTGAAGGTCACTGCCAGGAATAGCATGGGAAATAATTAATGGAGGAAGAAATGTTCCCCTTCAACTTAGAAGTATTGTTTTGCTTTACCGTTTCTCTTCTCTTTGGACTCTCATAACAAACACCGGCAAACACACAGGGCCTTTCTCCCTGAAGCCACTGACGGATATCCCACACGGCGGGCAGGGACTGTCTGTGCAGCACTCAGAGAGTCTGTCAATGGGTGTCCCCCTCGCTGGCGGTCCACCCCAGCACTGCGCTGAATGGGCCTGTGAGGGTGAATGGCGCTCTACGTAATGGCAGCCGATTTTCCTGGTGGCAGGGAGGCGCGGTGCCAAGGCTGTGTATGAGAGCCTGCTGCTGGGAGGGTTTCACCTCTTTCTCTCTGCTCTTGAGCCCTGGGGAGGTGGGTTATCTTTTCCTGCACTCTCAGTCCCTGTGCTTTGTGTGGGAGGACACGGATGACACAGCAACCATTGCTCCTGCAGTGGCACAGTCTGTTCTCTGCTTGTCCCACAGAGACCTGGGAGGCTCTGGGCTCCTCGTTTTCTCCCCATGACCAGTACTGCATTTACAGATGTGCAAGGGCCCAGGGAAGCCATGCAGCTGTGCCTGTGGGTGCAGTGTGCATACAACACTACCTGGGGCAGGAGTGATCCACAATGCAGCCTATCTGCTGTGCAGGAATGCTGTACTGCAGTTTAATTCCCTTTCCTCAAAGTACTCTTTGAGTGGGGACAGGTGAGGAGAGGAGTGAGTGCCTCTGCTTCATGTCACCACCGTGCAGGCTGGAAACTGGGCAGCTGCTGGGGCTGAGGGGCTGCTGCTTTGTTTTCTTCCAGGTGGCTGTCTCAGGGAGAAATGCTGGTGAGAGTCTCTGAGCTTCACACTGCTGACTAAAATCTCCTGCATGTGACTCTGTCCCTTCTGCCACAAAGCACTGGTCATGTTTTCCATTCTTGGCTCCATGTGGCTGCTCTGAATATCCCAGGTTATCTCTGCACCAACCAGCTGTCTTCCCTACTGCTTGGTTCACCAGGTCTTCATCTCTGCTCAGTGCCCGTGCCAGGGCCATTAAGGCAGTTAGCAGAGTGTTAAGATACATTTATTTTTGGATGACTTTTCACTTGGGAGTCTGGGAGGTAAGAGTTCAGATCCTCCCTCCTTCAGCCATAACTCCCCAGCTGACTTTGAGGGGTAGGAGCACTGCAGAAGTCCGAGTAGCCTGGAGCTCCCATACAGCACAGGAAAAACCTATTATGGGAAAGCTGCTAATAGCAGGGGTAAGCTCTTAGCCGCATTTTCTACTGATGTCACAAGCCCTGGAGAATCAGCTTGTTTGGCCAGGTTTCCAAACTGCATTTTGGTGTTTATCCAAAGACTTGGAGCCACACATTTTCTTCTTTGGGCTTTTCACAGCTGCTTCTCCTTAAAATGATTGCAAGGGGTGCTGAGTTGGGTGGGGAAGACCTGTTGCTCTCAGGTTTATTTCTTTGGAGCTTCTCTGTCAAGAAAGTCTGTAAGACATAATCAATCATTAAAATACTTCTAGATCACCATGGTCTTGTCAAACTTCTTGTTGTGATCCCTGTGAATGTGACATTTGTGAGCTCATTTACCACAGCTTTTATTCACTTTTTATTCACTGAAAAAAGAAGTTATGTAATTCAAGTTTTTCCTTCTTCCTTTTCTTTTTGCACTCAAATTTACCATATTTGCAGATAGACTGTGCCTGTGGTTAGCAGCTGGTGTGGTGCATTGGGAAGCAGATTCACAGACGTGGCTGTTTGGTGCTGAGTGCTTGCTGTGTCAGGGGATTTACATTTACATCCCTGCCTCAGTTCTGGTTCCCAGAGACTGGGCGCTCAGTAGAGGTTGGAGTACAGGTTGTGCTCCTGGAGTCCATCTCCTCATTTCCTTTCACTCAAAGGGAATCCAGATAAAAAATTGCTCCCTGACATAAATCGAAACACAGCAAGTGCAACAAACAGGGCATTTGCCTCATAAACTCACACAAAACCCAGGACATAGAAAGACCTGTCAAAGACCAAGGTCAAGAGACCAAGGCCAAGAGACCAAGGCCAGACACATCACTTTACTTTGAGGTCCCACATGGTTCAAATGCGTGGCAAACAGGTCAGTTCTTTGGCTAGTGAAATAGCTGTTTATCTTGGCTGAGCAGCTCTCTTATTCTTACTTGGATATAGCTGCTAATCTATTCTTCTCTCCTCGTACACTTCCCCAACCCTCCCTTTTGCCAAACCCTCACTAAGCATATACATATATATCTGTGTGTGCGTAGGCAGTCATGTCTGCTGCCGGGATTTCCTCCCAAACAATACCTGTTGTGCTGGCCACAGCGGTTCTCTTGGTTCCCATGCTCAGAGCAGTTTGAGTTTCCTGCTGGCTCAGCAGCAAGACTTTCAGGGCTTTTTATACTCATTCTTCTTTGGGAGCCAAGCGGAGGAGCGCAGTTTGCCTGTGAATAGTGAGCTGGCTGGGCAGGCAGCAGGAAGCTTGCATACTAAACCGTGTGAACTTTGAGGAGGGGAGGAAGGGGGCCGGGGAGCTGCTGGCTGGGCTTCACAAGGCATTTGTTGCAGCCCTCTGCCTTTTAAACTCATCATCTCAGTACAAGGATGCTCATCGTCAAAGGAACAATAATATCTGTAAAATGGGGGT
The DNA here is from genome assembly GCA_013397895.1 of Origma solitaria. Taxonomy (NCBI): domain Eukaryota; kingdom Metazoa; phylum Chordata; class Aves; order Passeriformes; family Acanthizidae; genus Origma; species Origma solitaria. The sequence goes on along the minus strand of VZRL01000251.1, from coordinate 497,561 downwards.
GGAAAGAAGCAAGAGAGATGAAAATGGAATTATAGAGAAAACGGGAGGAGGGATTGGAATGTGGAGGAGTCAGGAGGCTTGGGTTTATTCGCATGAAGACTTGTGCATGGGTTCCCTGTGCAGAGTGATGCCATTACACCTCACGCAGCACTGCAGGGCTCATGGGCCCTCTTGTTCATGCCCTTGCTGCCCCAACAGTGGCCACACCACCTGTGTAAGGGCAGCTTTTCTATATTGCTCAGACAAAATCAAAAGCACACAAATGAAAACACACTCCTCTCTTGCCCCCTGCACTCCTTTCTGTTTCTGTCAGCAAAGATTAATAAATAAGCAGGTTCCCATTCACAAGGATCAGGAATCATGGTGTGGCTATGAAAGAACAGTTTGAAGAAAAGCACTGTGAAATGCCAGCACCAGCTTGTCAGTCACAGGCGAAATCATCCCTGAAGCAGGAGGAGAGGTGTTTCGGCAAGTGCTGTGGCTCCTCTGCAGGTGCAAGCATGCTGTGGGCATTCTTGGGAAAAGGTGGGAGGAAGGAAGGAAGGAAGGAAAGAAGGAAGGAAGGAATGGTGCGGAAGGAAGGAAGGAAGGAATGGTGCGGAAGGAAGGAATGGTGCGGAAGGAAGGAAGGAGAGGCTGAGCTCATCTGCCTGTAGACCTGTTACCTGCCTCCTACCCACGTCTGCATAAATGAATGGGTAATAGGTATTCCCTGTGCTTTGAAAATGAGATGGCAGAGGACCACACATTCTGCACAGATACTTCCTCAGTAAGAGCAGCCTGACATAGGTATGATGCTGTGGTGGATATTGGTGGGATGGCCCTGTGCAGGGAGAGCGTGCGTGTGTGTGTGTGTGTGTGTAGAGGGGGAAATGCTCAGCAGTGACAGACCGGGACATGGGGTAAGGTGAGGCTCTGTTAGGTCATGCCATAACGTCATTGCAAAGTGATGTGACCTTCCTGGCCTGACCCAAAACAGCAACCCACAGCTTTCCCTCTGTTTGGCAGCACCCTTCACTGAGGGTGGCCATTACTCCAGGCCCTAAGTAATCCACACATACCCAGTAAATCCGAAAAGCTGGGGCCCTTGCTCCCGTACTCAGCTCAGGAGCTCTCTGTGTCTAGCTCCCAGCTGAGCACTGAGCAATGCAACACATGTGCTTGGCACCTGCATCCTCGTGGTGCTCCCCTAGAATGAGTAGCCTTCCCTGGAGGTCCGCAAGTGATGGGGAAGTGGGACGATACAGCTCCAGGTCCCAGACTGGGCTCCTGGAGAGCCAGTGGAGGTCCTGGGGAGAATTACTCGCCAAGCTCATTTAAATCCCAGTCTATGCCTAGGCAGCTTGTGGCAGAGCACAGGCACTTCCAAAGGAAACAAATCTCTTCATCATGGTCTTCTTAGAAAGTACAAAAGCAGTCACAAATTTGGGGAATTTACCATCAAATTAATGCATTTTCTGTTCATCTCTACTCCTGACTCAGCAGAAGCTCAGTTTAAATTACATGCACTTGATGACTTTGATGCAGACTCTGTCTGTTTTTAAGACTATCTAACGTTTCTTGTAAGACCAAGTGTTCAGTTGCTTGCCCTGAAAACTTAATCTATCTACCACGTAGCTGTTCTGAGTATCTGTCTCAGGCTGAATGCATCTGGGAAGCTTCAGGAAAAAATGTTTTTGCTTGCTTACAAGAAAGAGGTGAGAGAAACAATTTTTTTTTCTTCATATTCAAACATGTTCTTAAAGTGATCTGTTGATGAACTCTAGCACTTTCTGCCTCTAAAGGAGATGCTTGAAATTTGTAGATATCAGGAATGCACCTTTGGTTGTTTTTCATGGGGAGAAAAAAGTAAGTTGAACTAAGAAACCATAGGGGAAAAAAGGGCCTCAGACCTCAGCCACTCAACAGAGACTTCTTAAGAGTTACAATCTGAATTCTCTGAAGACACTTGCTCAGTGGAAACTTGTTCAAGTCTGGCAGCTAAATCACAGATGATGATATGGCAGGCACACTGCAGCCTCCTGCTGCAGGTGCCGAGCAGCGCCTCTTTGACATTATTTTTCTGTGCTGACAGGGTCACTGCAGTGCTGTGGACCAGAGCCTGGATGTGCTCCCAGATGTGCTCCTTTTCTGATACTTAGGTGAACATGCAGGAAGGCTGATGTTGACTAGGGCTAGGACCTGGCTGAGGGAAGGAGGGAGGGAAGGAGGAAGGGAACCCTACAGCAGTGCAAAGGCTGGGGACCCCCCTGCCTGGAGAGGGGAACTGATGTCAGACGTGGAGGTGGACATGGGAGCAGGGCTAAGGTAAAAGACAGGATGGAAGGACCAGGAGGAGCAGAAGAAGTCAGATTTGGGAGTATCCTCACCAGATCCTACCTCCTGCAGAACGTGGGGTACAGCAAACCCAAGGAATTCTGCTGTGCAGTAATTGTCTGTTGTCAGCAAATATGTGGGGAAGCTGTTGGCACAGGCTGAGTCATTTCTGCCTGCTCTCTCAGCAGAGGTTGTTGGGCTATCAGTATTCCCAGTTATTCTGCTTTTCAAGGATGATGGAATTAACATCTGAGAATAAGAGCCAGTCCTGCTGGTGAGTCATGCGGTAGCCAATGTGATGTCACATGATGGGATTCCTGCATTTTGCTTTCGGTTTGCCATGTGTAGAACAAGGAAATGACACAAACCCAACATAGACTGAAAGTATGGGAAGCTTGTAGGGTCAAGCACTTGGCAGTTAGAAATGATTGATTCAACACTTGCCATCTGAGCCCCATCTGCACAGGCACCATGATAGTATTGCTTTTAGCTACAGGATCAAATGCATATGTAAATATTCTTTTCCCCAACAACAACTCTATATCTTTTAATGCCCAGGGCAGACAGTTCTCAGGGGAGTGGAGGTTGTGTGGGGAAGAGTCCTTGTCCTGCCTAATTGCAGCTGTGCAGAATGAGAGGAGAATCCCTGCTTCACCTTCAAGGCCACAGCAGACTCCAGCCCTCGGTGTTGGCGATGGGAGGCAGCACCCGTGTCCCTGGCCTGCAGCAAGGCCAAAACAGATGGGGTCCTCAGATAAATTACCTACCAAACTCAAGCAAGCCCTCATGAGGCACATGCAGAGTGAGGCTTTGTATAACCTGTAACTTGACCACAGGTGGGGAAACTTAGGACCCTTGCGAAGGCACATCCCCCTCCCCTGACTGAGTATCAGTACCGGTGTCTGAAGACAGACACGCTTAATCTCTTGATTTGAACAGAGCAAGCTAACATATATCTTTCTAATCTTATTCTAGGAGACAGTTGAATTATTTTAGCTAAAAATTACCAAGAGTCTGCCTGAGGCAGACATCCAGCATGGTGTATTTGAGCTCGAGCAAGCCATCTCTAATGGGGAGAGCTAAGCAACTTTAATTCCAGACAGTGCTCACAGGGGGAAATTAGAAACTGCCTCTGTGGATGGCCCCACCAGAAAACATGTAGGTGAGTGTGTGAAATCCTGCTGCTACACATCCGGTTATCCAATTGCTACAGGCAAGTACTGACCTGTGCTTGTAATGTGACATTTGCAGGCTCCAGGGGTGGACTTACTGTTTTGCAGACCTACCGGCTGCTTCATCCTTTGCTGTTGAATCAAATGCTGGGGAGAAATGGTATTTTAGTGATGGTAAAATGTGAAGAGAAACACTTTGGATTTCTCTTTCCCTGCGGGAGGTGCAGGCACAGAGGGGAGAAGGATGCTGCTGGTGTGCAGCACACATGGCGTGTGTGGCAGGTGGCTTTGCAGAAGGGTGGCACCCTCGTGGCTGTGAGTGGTTCTGGGGACTCACTTGGCAGCATCTGCACCAGCTGAGGTTTTGATAGGGGATTGAGAGGGCTGCAAAGGTCACCTGCAGGGGGTTAGCAGCTCAAACTTCCAGTGTGCATTTTCCCTTTCTGCAGGAAGAGGTATTTTCCTTTCTTGTTACACTTCATCTAGAGTTCTGTAAACATCACTCTCTCCTTGATGCTGATGCCTTCAAATGATTTTATCTTCCTCCTAGGGATTTACTTATCCAAACTGTACTATTTAGTTATTTAATCTTCCCTTTAGTTATTTGGTTGTTGTTCATTGTTGAATTCTTTCCAATATGCCAACATCTCTTTGACACACGAGTGCCTGGAGTTGCTTTCTCTAGACGATGGCTCAGACCCAGCAGCACACTGCAGAGAAAAGCCATCTCCCTTCTGCTCAGTGATATGATACAATGTTCTTCACCTCTCTGCAGGTCAAAGTGAGGCCCTCTTACTCTATAAACCAGCATTTAGTTGGATGCTTTCTCCTATCCATTTGTTAAGCCCTTTTCAGCAACTGCGATGGATTATTTTTCCAAACGTTTCCTTGCATTGCCCATGTTCCGGCAGGAGCTGTTAGATGCTGTTTTCCTTCCCAATCCCCTATTTCAGAAACTTTTTTTTGCGTGATCATAACTAGAAACCAATGCTCACACACTTCTCCTCATTACTAGATCCAAATCAATCCTATAAAAGAAAGAGAAAGAAATGGTTTACAGGTTCATTAGTCTCCAGCTTGGGAAATGATTCCTCTCCATTCACAGTTGCACTGGGCACTCTCTGGGGTTTGGGCAGGCTGACAGTTTGGATACATGGAAAGCGAGGAATGTTAAAATGGTAAGTCTCTTCTGGAGAAGTCCAGCCCTTGGTTATTCCCAGCACTAATGCATTCTGCTGAAACTCAGACAGAGGTTTTAAGAGTTGATTTTTTGGACACGTAAAAGCTTTGGAATGGTATATGCACTTTCTATATGCAGGTGATGCTTCATTTTTATATTCAATGTGGATTAGAATATGAAAGGACCCAATTTCAACCTAATCTGTAAATGACACCTAAGCCCAACCTGTGAAACATGCACTACCTGAAGAGCATTTACTAGGATATCTATGCAGCTTTTGTATTTCTTAAGAAACCTTTTTGACTATTTCTTCCCTGTAGGCGTTAGAAGTGGGAATAGGAAGGGGTTTGTACCTAACCTCATAATCAAGGAAAGGAGAGAGGCAAAGGGCTTTGTCTGTGTAGCTCCCTAGTATCATTATGTTAAACTGGCAGTGAACTGGAAGCTTCTCCCAAGCTGTGGGAGCTGAATGTCCCACCCTGTTTGCCTGTGGCTCATGAGTTATTTGATTTCTGCTTTTGTGATCTGAACCCTTCAAAGCTTTGTCTTATATGGTTGCACAAAAACTTGCTACAGACTATGGACAGACCTGGAAACCATTAGGTGCAGAAACATCACAGAACTTTGAGAATGAACGCAGACTTCTTTTTAACTGAAAAGAAGATATACTTTAAAAAGATAGAACGTGGAAATACATTTGTAATGGCCACTATCAGGAGCTGCTGGCAGTTTCTCTGAACAGAAAAGTCCTTTTCTTGGAGATTTCTGCTACCCCTCAGGCTTCTGTCCATTTCTATGTTGTTACTTGCAGTGTTTAAGCATCATTAAGCTTAAATGCATAAATTTTCTTTGGCTATTCAACCCCAGCCACTTTTGGGAAGGAATTGGCCAGAATCCCTGAACCTAAAATAATCAAACGTCTGTCTTTCCATTAAAAAGGCTGCCATTTATCTGACAAGTAGTGCAAAATGGAATAGGTAGCTCTGTTCAAGCATCATCTGAGAAACCTGTTGTTGCAAAACCAGGCAAGTGTCTTGCACATAAGCAGATGGTACCTTTGCCAATACCCAGGTTGTTGCATGGCATGTGAGTATATTTGGTTTCTTAATGTGTTATTTTTATTCTCAGTCTCTTGGTTTCTACCACTCTTTATAAATACTCCAGCCACAACTTGTAACCTTTACAGGCTCATCCAAGGAGCATGGCCTTTCAGGCACTCCGTTTGAGAGTATTTATTGTGCTCCAGGAGAGGATGTCTTTGTTTCAGGATTGTTCTGGGCATGAGAAATAAAAACCGAAATGGAGATGGTGGCCAGCACAAAGAACCAACCAAAGTAATTTTAATGAATTTCTTTCTATACCTGCCAATACACCCTCCCCTGCAGGAAAAACAACTCTCAGATGAATAAAGCATATGGCACAGAAGATGGAGCACCAATGCCAAGTTTGTCTTTGCCTTAGCAAAACTCACTGCAAAGTGCTGAACCTGCAGATCTTCTAAATATGCTCTTTCCCACTGCCTTCTTAGCTGGAATTGTGCACTCTCACAGTTTAAATCCTCAGTTGGCAGGACATTATTGTGGATGCGGTGTTGGGCAGACACACAGTACTACATTCAAACTACCTGCTGTGGAGAGCAGTGCATGTTGCAGCAGCAAAGAAAACCCATCAATAGGGTGGGCTAAATATTTGAAAAGGATCTGAAGCCCACACTAACATGCCTTCTGCATGCACATGGGCTACCCATTTATGACAGGCTTACATGCTGTGTGGTTAGATACCCTGCTCCTGGCCATGGTTTGTTGTATTTGAACTCTGCAGGAGTGAGGCATTCAGTGTAAGTCCTGTCACCACGCCTTGCTCTACCGTAAGCAGATAGATAGCAATGCCCACAGGTTATTTATCTTAAAAGAGGTGTGGAGTGTTGTGAGAGTGTGCTCCTCTTTCTGCATAAGCTCAGAGAAACCCTCAATGCCAGCTCAGCCTGTGTCCAGCCAGTACAGGTCTGACTGCTCCCAGCTTAGTCCCATTGGACTCTGGGAGGACACGTGGCTGGTGGGTCCTGGTGTGGCACAGGTAAATGGGATGTCACCACCAACCTGCTCTGCTGTCTTCTGGAGGATGTAGGATGCTGGAGGAATGTCCAGTTCCTCTCAGCAATACACCTCTCCATGACTGGGTGACACTGAAAATAAGTGTCTGAATTAAGAAGTTAGGCATCTAAGGCCATTATTGGACCCATGTCTGTGGGGCCTGAAGCTGAGCAGACTTATATATAAGGAAAAAATCCTCTGCTGAGTTACTTTAATCTTTCTGACAGCAATGGAAATGTGTGTGTTGTGTACTCTTACGGACATGTTTCTTTATAGGTGCTCTCAGACCCAGGAGATGAGGCCATCATTTTACCTGCAGAAGTGCCATGGGTGTACACCATGGGTTGGGTGAGGGGTGCTGCTCTCCCAGGACCTCTTGCAGCATTTTGGCTTGGAGATGTTTCTTAAGGTGGGGATGAACTCCCCACCTTTGGACCTGTGTGTTTCCTACCACTGCGGGTAAGCAATGCCTCCCTTTCCAGAAAGTAGGAGATACCTGACATGGTGATGAAATTAATGGACCAGGGAGCTCCTTTGTTTAAATGAATGCTATAAGAGGCAGGGGTAGGCTTGATTTTTCACATGGTTAATGTTCCCAATCCTCTTTTTAGTCCTCTCATGGCAACTGTGTACTTTGCAGCTCAAAGTAACATGAATTTCTGCTCAGCAGAAATGTAAATGTTTAGATAAAACTGTTCTTAACAAGTTTAATTCATTTAATCAGCTTGATTAACCGTGGAGCTTTATGGTCTTTAATTGGGAAGGATTTGCTATAAATTAACATTTTTTGTAATTTTGTGAAGAATGTGGGGGTGTGCAGGCTCTTGCTGCCTTGACGGTGGCATGGGAGGTGCCTGTCTCTGGCACCCAGCCATTCCCCTGAGGCTCCACATGTTTCAGAGCCCTGGAGACCTTTGGGTGCTAGCCTGCCTGCAAGGCCAAGAACAAGCTGGGCAAGGGGCACGGTGTAGCTGGAAGTGTCTCAACAAACACTATTTCTTTTCTCTTATGTTGGCATCTCCTAGATGATTAATCTCTGCTTCCAGTAAAAATGCAGCATGCCTCTTTTTCCAACAAGGCCCACAAGAAAGCAAGCACAGATGTCCACAACAGCCCTATCCTTGTTTTGGTTCATAACCAGCCCCAGCCTGCACCTAGTTTTCAAAGTCTCCAGGTATATGAGTAGAAGGAGGGAAAAAGAGGAATGATCTGAAGATCTCAGCTTGGGTACATGTCCCATCTGGTCTTTCCTCTCTTCCATTTAATGTGGCAAACTGACAGGCTATAAAATATGTCCAGCTGGAAACAACATAATTTTGTTTTACTCTGTCCAGCCTCATTTATCAGGGCTGAACATCCAGTTGTGTACCTGTACGAAACCTCCCAGGCCCTGGAGACTTAACGCAGCAATATTAATTTTTTTAAATAGGCAATTTATTGTCCACACGACATTTTGCTGTGCCTTTTAGTCAATATCCCAGACTAGAGAAACCAAGGAGAGACTGAAAACAAATGAACTATCCCCTTAAATATAAAGTCTGCCCAAAGCAATGGAGCAAGTGGAGCCATCAGCACAGTGTCTGTCCTGGTGGGTTTGCTCTTTGCTGGGCGAGCACTGTTCTCCCTGGCACTGCTGCACTGCAGAGCTGCTGCACGGTGCGTCTTGGGGGCTTGACATCCAAATGCATGGGCTGAACAACATGGACCTGCAGCTCTTCTCAGACAGCTTTGCACATTTACTCCTGTCTGACTCTGAATTGGAATGGTCCCTGGGAAAACAGTGCATTTCACAAGAAAGGAAGGTTTTTCATCCTTTCCTAGAACTTCCATGGTCCTTCTGCATACATGGCTCTCACAAGCCAGTGTGATGCAAGAGGAGACATTTCTAACAGCAAACAACCCATTCCTCTTTCACCCTTGACATTTCTACATTTCTACATTTGATACTTTTTTTTTCCTTTTTTCTTTTTTTTCCACAGACTAAACATTCACATGTCATATCCTGTTTGAGTAGTTGTTTTAATGGATGCACTGCCAACAAAGACACTTGGGTTTAGGTGGCTGATCCTTTGTGATTGTAACGGCCTTTAATGAAAGGTTTTGTCTTCATAAGAACAAAATGTTCTTCATCCAGCTTCAACTTTTGAAAGAAACACCACAAATGTTTTTGGATTGGATGTGAAATGTTGTGTAAATTCTGTAATACCAAGGTGGAAAATCTGTCCTTTCCTTATTAACAAACTGTATATCAGAACAAGGAGGCTTAATGCGGATACACAATTAATCAAAGTTTTATATCCCCAGCAAGGGGAGTACTTAAAAACAGAAGAAACATGTAAAAATAATTTAGATATGAAACTAAAGAAATATTTGTGTGTGTTTGGTTTTTAGTTTTCTGGTATTTTTTTTTTTAAATTAGATTTGGCTTTTCTTTTCAATTCATTCTCTCTGAAATTGCTTGCACTTTGAGGTTGTGCATCCTGAGCCCAGCAGGGCTCTGAGAGGAGCAGGCAGGGACACAGGATCAGAGCTGTCCTTCAAAATTAGTTCATGATGCAGCCCCATGTTTGAGGCTGAGGAGGCCACAGCTTACTGGTGCAGTCAGAGGAAGTGGCGAAAACCTCCATCAGTGTTCAGGATGCAATATGATTTGGGTGGCTTGGAAAACGAAAGTCTTGTTGTCAGTTACTGGATTCAAGGAGAAAGCAGCTACGTGTTGCTGATTGCCTTTTGGGAGAAGTTACCAGGTGACTGACAACTTTTAAGTTGCTCTTTCATTGTGCTATGTGAATTGCACATGGGGCTGCACTGGAGGCTGTTGCATTATAGATCATGATTTCAGCAGAGCTTTTCAGAAAAAAAAAATGAAAGTAAGTGGTGTTATTTTCAGCCTGAATAGTGAGCAAGTTCTCAGTATCTAAATGAGAGCCCTTGAAGTAAGCTCCAGGTGCTGAAGGAAGTGGTAGAGGTGACTCAGTAAATGTCACACTTCCCTTCAAGTCAGTTCTGAAGTGGTGTCCAGAAATAGCATTTCATGGGCATCTGGCTTTTTGAGATGGCCCTGCTTTTTCATGGAACTCCAAACTAGTGCTACCTGGCACCTTCATGATTTTGCATCTCTTTTTTTGGTCACAAATGTTTGTCTTTATCTTCCTGTCTTTGTTTTTCCCTATAAAGACAAAGATATGACAAGTTCTGTAGGTGTCTCAAAGCAGGAGAGTTGACCTTGGCCATGCTGTGAGCTGCCCCAGGGGGCAAATGGGGGACAACACTCCTGGAGGCTCACTGTGGCCACTGTGCTGGGAGGGAGCTCTGAGGAGCTGCAGAGTGGTGGCTCACAGCAAGCTGCACCTCATGCTGGCAGCGAAATCATCCCAGAGCCCCTTGCCTTAGCATGAACTGTCACCTCCTGCTTTCACAATGATGAGGTTTCATATCCTTTCTGGAGCTGCCTGGGCTGCAGGCCAGCCTGCCCCATTGCCTTCTCCTGGAGGAGGCTGGGCTAAGCTGGATGCCCCTGCCCCACCACCTCCATCCCGAGGTCCTGGCCTTCTCTCAGGTGTGCATTGAGGAACATCTCTGTCTTCTGTCACCACAGCCTTTGGGAGCATAGTGTGGGCTGTGATTATAGATGGGATGGCAGGGAAAGCCTTGTCCTGTCCCACTGGATCCCAGTGTGCACAGGCAGGGGCTGTAACTGTATCCACCCTCCTCTGCAGCATTGTTTTCCTAAACATATTTTTTCTCCTTCCCCTTCTCAGCCAGTGTCCTCTGTGCTTGTGCCTTGTGTCAGGGTGCCTGGATCCACCTAGGCTGCTCATACAAGTCACTTAGCATCTGGTGAGCAGTGACACTGGGGCTCTTCCCCTTCTGCACCCAGGGCAGACAGATGAGCTAGAAGTGCCTGCATTACTGGCTCAGTTCAGGCTGGGGATGCCCTTTGGACATCCTGGCTGCTCCCACACAACTTTTCACCTTGTGGGGTGACCTTGCAATACATAGGCTGGGTTTCTGGTAGAAGAAACTAAACTGGAAAATGCTCTCTGGGAGCACCCCATCTGCTACCCAGCTGAGCTCGTAGAGCCAGACTGCAGCTAGTCTGATGCAACTCCTCCTCAAATGTGTGCTACATGGATGTAATATACTTAGTCCTGAGTGCTTTTCCCCACAGATATGCTCCTATTGGACTGCATGACTTGGTCTCACAGTCACAGCCCTTGAGACTGCTGCTGGGAACAAACTTGAGCTCTTGAGCTCACTTGAGTGGCGACAGCCAGCCATCTGGGGTGTTATGGTACCCTGAAATTGGTACCAAGAAACTTTGACACACCAGTGTGTGAACCATAGCAACTCAGCAATGTTGGCAGAAACTCAGAGTGCCTTGAAAGACCCCAGGGCACTACAGAAACGTGGGTGGCAGCACCCCTCAGTCATGTCCCCATATCCTACCTGTGCTCCCTAGACTGAATGCAGAGATGCAGGGGGGTAGATGAAAGGCACAGAGGCCACAGGACATATTTTTGTTTCTGAACACTGGAATGTCACAGGTGGTATGGTTTTTGTCTGGAGATCGTTTTAGTCCCATAAGTACAGAAAACAGGGGCTGTCTGCTTCTCACTTGTACCAATGGGACTGTGTGTGTCCCCATTATGCAGCATGTTTCCTGGCACAGAAAGCAAGGTTTCAGGGCTTCTGTTGTTCTGCTTCAAAAATTCCTACCTTTTTTTTTTACTTAGATGAAGGAGCCCTTTGGAGAATGATGTCACTTGCACCTCAAACAGTCAGAAGTTTTTGATCATGAGTTTTGGATGGCTTCAGGGTCAGGCTTGCTGATTTACAAAGTGCATACACACACTCTTCAAAACCTGTAAAATATGGAAGCGATTTGTGTATGGTTGGGAGAGTTGCTATTAGGCTTGAAGCTTTGGGTTTTTTTGCTGTGTCTTTACAATTTCTCAATCTCAGGAGCTTTTTGCTGGTTTTTTTTCAAGCAGACACAAATGCCTTATGTGAAGCTCAAGGCTTGGCCCTTTTACTGCGGGACTAAGTAGCTCCGAGAAATGATCACCCCTAAAAGCAACTTCTTATGAGGACCCTTCTCAGTTTTCCCTGGCAAGGAGCCAGCACAGAGCACTCTGCCTCTCCTGTTTCTGAGAGCCCATCCGAGACCACGGCCTTATGATCCCCAGACTGCAATACCAGGATTGCACTCGTAGCCTTTCCAAGCAGCGATGGAAGCTGTAGTCACGGGAAGACAACAGCTGAGTTGGCAGGCCCTGCAGCTCCCTGAGGGGCAGGCTGTGCCTCTCTGACCTTTACAGTGGGCTCAACTCCCCCTCTTCTGCGGCTGCCAGGGTGGCAGAGCCAAAATGTCCCAGCAGATTTCCCTGAAAAGGTCAAAGCAGTGTGGCTTGGGAATGGCGGAAGGGGATTTCGGCCTCATTCATGGGACAACAGCTGTGGGCTGGAAGCTCACCCTTAACACTGGTGCTGGCTGTGGGGGGACCCCAGCTGCTGCCCACCCCAATGTGGGCATCTTTGGGCTGGGAGGGGTGCCCTGGCATTCTGCACAGGTCGCTGGGGGCCTGGCAGCCTCAGTTTCCTGCTGGGGCAGGCGGTGGTGCAGGGGATGGTTCAGAGCCACTCACGGGGCAGCATTTTCTCATGGGGGAGCACAAAACAGCACCTCAGAGGGCAGGCATGGAGAGGGAGCAGGGCAGGGGATGCGCTGGAGCCTAGGCTGGCGCCATAGCAGGAGCTGATTGTGCTGGTGCTCCGTGTGACACCCGAGCGGTGCTGTGGGAAGTTGTGTGGGGCCACTTGTCCTTGCGCTGGCTCAGGGTTGACATCAATCCCCCAAAACCAAGGGAGTACTTGGCTGCACTGGCCTCTACCAGGTGGCCGTGAACCATCCCCAAGCATTTCTGCTGGCCATGAGCAAAGCTGGGGGTGATACGGCTGGGCCTGCTGCCCTCCTTTCAAGTGTGATGCTACTTAGCAGGACTTTGCGTAGTTTCTCGAAGGGAAGGATTTGGCAAGACAGAAAAGAGGAAATGCAAATTTTTTCCTTTAGATTTTTTTTTTGTTGTTTTTTGCTAGGGAAGCCACAGCCTTACGAAGTCACCATTCATTTTAGCAGCCAACACAGCTGCACACAGCAGATTTGGTGACCGGATGCTGCGGTCTGGTTGTGTGTGTAGTTGATGCAAAGCTTGGAAAATAATAAACACAAGCTTCCCCGAGCAGGGCACGTCCGTTATTGTGTGCACGCTGTAATTCAGGAACTAGCAGATGTCTGAGCTTCATGCCCAGCCTGACAGAGACACAAGAAGGGAACTGGTTCAGGGTTTGTGCACAGCTGCGCTGGTCAGATGACTCTGTCAGCTGAACCTGCCTCCAAATCAGGCCTGATTTACCATAGCAGGGACTCTGACCTTTGGTCACAAAAATACCATCTTGGAAAGGTTTCTGATGGCTTTGTGAAGAAGGAGAGTGGTGGTAATAGTAGTTCAGGGGCATTCCTTGTAAAGGACTTTTTGCATGCTAGCTGAGATGTGCAGCCCTCTTCCTTTGAGTGCTTTTCACCAGGGCTAGTGAGAAGCAATCACACAGGATATTTTCCAGGGGCCCGTCTCATGGGATGGTTAACATTTTTGCTTGCATTTTTCTGAGGGTGATGGGGCATTGCTCTGCCTAGTGGTCTTGTTTGCACCTTCAGGCCCACCTTCAGCCTTGCCTGCAGAATGAGTGGCTCAGACCCATGACCAGCCCATGGCTGTTTGGTGGCCAGCATGACATGAGATGGCAGCTGCCACCGATCCTGTGCTACAAAACCAGTCTACATTGCCAACCTCAGCCAAAGCTGAGCAAACTGGGCTATGTTTCTCACCATAAGGGCTCCCTTGCTTGAAACTTAAAACCTGGGCTCAAGCTCTGCTCTCACATGGCAGGGTGGCCAAAGGCTGTCTGAAGATAGCTGTGCAGATCAATGTGGCCTAGATTCGACCACATCTCCAAAAACAGCTGAAAAACAGAACTGGAGGAACCTGTGGATTTCATTTCAACTTCATCTGCCATGGCTGGGCACATTGTGCTACAGGCTGTTGTGGCCACCGCCAGGTTGTTAAAATGCTCAGTCAGAGAGCCCAAAGCTGTGTAGGCAGGGCTCTGGGGTGCCATTCCTACTCCTTGGTGAGACCCAGCTACCACCTGGGCTGCACCTGTTGGGTGTGAAAATGGAAGAGCATTTTCTTTTAAATGAAAAGTGCTGCTTAGCCAAGTTATGTATTCACCAAAGTTCCTTTTCTTTCAAAGTCCAGAGGGTAATTGTCTTTGCCTACTGTGTAAAGTGATAGGGACTTTCCATTTGCAGGAAGAAGGGAGCATAGGTTGGTGGCTAAAACTCAGGAGTGGCAACTTGGAGATAGGAGCTCCATTAACCCACAGGCACTGCCACGCTGAGTTGTAATTACGCATAGCTATTAATTCCTTCAGTTTTTTCCCCTAAAATGCCCTAATGAAATTTGCAAATGAATCCTGAAAGACACTGTTGTCAAAAGGACCTCAGCAGGCAACTCGCAAACGTTGTGCAATGCTTCCTTGTAAAAATCTGTGACTTGTTCTCCGAAGGCGGGCGCACAAGGACGTGAGGTGTTTGCAGCAAAGCCCAGTCCGTAGCTGTGGCCTCAAGGGAATTGTAGCTACTCCTGCCAAAAATGACTTGGTTCAAGACCTTTTCCTCAACCTTCACAGCGTATTAGGTTTCATACCTTTACAGCAAGCAGCAAAAACACGCTTCAAAGCAGCAGGCAGAATGCCATCAATTTACATGGGTGACCATCACGAAATCAGGAGATCGGGATATGGAAAAGCAAGAAGAATGTGCCAGTCGGCGATCACGTAATTTGTTTGCAGTGATTCATGGTCTTCCACTTTCACACATTCCCCTCAGCCTTCTGCAGAAGGAGGCACTCTCTGTGTGCAGTGTTCTGTGGAATGACTGTGTCTTTTGGCTTTCCTGAACAGTACTCTTCTCCTTCTCCTGCTCTGGTGATCCGGGTGAACCTGACAATGCCTGCAGTATCATTTAATTAATACATTGGATTTTTAATGCTTCAGTGATATTTACTTAAGTCCCGTGGCCACACTTAGGAAAAAATTGCTCCTTTCAGCAAGAGGAGCCGAATGTAACGGGTGTTTCATGAAAGGAACAAAAGTTTGGGAAGAGGGGAAAAGTCAAATGAGTGCAAACACTGATCAAAGCTGTTCTCTTGCTCAAAATGAATACTAAGAAAACTTGCTCAGTGGGTCATGATGAGCTCATTCAGTCCACTCAATTACTGGAAAAATCTTCCACTTTGAGCAGTATGCATGTGTCTGTGTTGAGTCAGAACCTGGCACAGCAACTTCAGTACACATTTTTGTTATTAAAAAATCCCCTTTGTCTTTTACAGCCCTAAAAAAATTCTGGCCCGACACTTCCTGTGTTTCATGTTTTTGACACAGACAATGTGGGCACTGTAGTGGTGGGTTTCACCGGGAAGGTGATGTCTATGAGCCTAGGGTAGGTCCATTTCTCCTACCTGCAGCATCTCAGTGTTGTACATCTTTTTATTTGCTGTTCAACCACCTTTTATTCCATATGCAAACAGCACTGCATGAAAAAGCTGCAAGTGCATGATTATACACAGAAATAATGTTTTGAAAAGTTCGCTGAAAGCATAGTGGAATTTTTCTGCTGAACTTACTGGCATATTTTCAATGCAAAGCTGGCAGCTATTGTATAATGCCTCCTGCCTACAGTACAGGGGCCTCAGAGAAAATGATGTGTTCAGTGAGACTGAGAAAACACAGTTGCGAACATCACAGAGCTGTGCTGGGATGGGCACAGCAGTTGCGGGGAGGGGTCACAGTCAAAGGCGTTATTTCAGGCAAAATCTGAGATGAGGATGTGTTCTTAGCCACAGGAAGAGCGTTGTCTTAGTCAGAACGGTTAATCATGCAACGCGAAGAGAAATACATACTGCAAGTCCTCATGATTTCTGTTTCCAACAGCTTTTTTCCTCCTCTGAAATGACTTGCATATATTTTGGTGCTGCTCATTTGCAACATAGTAGCATCTGTGCTCTGGCTTTGTTGATGGAAAGCTGGAGGTTCTCCGAGTGCATGAGCCATGCTTCTGTCACAGCCTTAGCCTCCATGTGTCTCTTTTCGGGAGGCAGGCAGACACAGGGAAAGAGAAGGGAAAAAAATGTCCTGCTGACGTCAGTGAAGACCACACTGGGCTGGATAATATTACTGTGTACCTCAACCACCCACTCCCTTTAATTTACTAGAAACTAAGCAAGCTGTTTTGAAACCCATAGCTTCCAGCGTGTTTGCACTGCTCTCCCTCGACCAAAGGCTATTAATTGTCAGGAGGCTGAAAGCTACCTGATTCCTTGTTCAAAGCACTGAGACAGAGGGGATTTCCATGAGTAATAATTTCAGTCTGTGCCTGTGCAGTGCACCGTAGGCTAGAGTAAATTGATCCAGCTGCTTGCAAGACTAGATGGAAAAGTGCCCGGGGGGGCTGGGAGCACATCACCAGATGGAGCTGGATGCTGTTGTCATCACATGGGTCTCCCCAGCTGCTGGGCATGCTCGGGCTTGACTTCCACCATGAGCAGGGAGGCTCAGCCTCCCTGTCTGCGCTGACTTGCAGTGTGAGGCAAATTCGCCAGCACATGTTGCAACGTCTTCTCTTGTAATAAAAAGGATAATTTTAGATTAGCCAGAACTGACTTCTTTTTTTTCCCTTTCCCCTCCCTGCTCAATGTCCTCGCCACACTGACCCCAGTATTTTGTGCGTGCATTTTGCTCAGTAGCAATCTTCTCTGTGACAGAGACCATAAAAGCTTCTGAGAGGCCAACTACTTCTACAAATAATAAAAACTGGCAGGATTAACCTGTAACCTGAGGCAACAAAAATACAGATTCCACTAGCCAGATGGCAGAGTTCAAAGATCCACTCACTTCCCGGCGGAGGTTGCACAAGTTATTTTTTACCCTTGTTAAAAAGGAATAAAAGTGAAAACATAGCAATAAAATGTGTGCTGCTTGCTTCTGTGGTTTTAATCACATTTGTTTTGTACCTTTATGTTTTGTTATTAGGCATGTTAGGAAATACATTCTTGCTCCCTTCTGGAGCTGTTTAAATCCTACTTGAGATTTTTTTTTTTTTGTTATTTTCCTGGGGTGTTTGTATGCTCAATTCAATTTAGTCTATTGGAAGAAGAGCACTACATAGGAGGAACTAATTAACATAGCAGGAATGCAATTCACTTATTTTTTTAAATGAGCAATTTAATTAGAGTTGCAGGGAAAAGAGATGGCACCCTGGATTCGATGGCCACATCCTTGCGGGAAAGCTCAGAGTTGGCAGTGTGGCAGTTGGGCAGGAGCCAGATGTGCTCAGAGGGTCTGGGAGCTGCCTGAGCCTGAGTGCTCTGGTGAGTTCATGGAGGGAGAGATCTCTGTTGCAAATGAGGTACAAAGCCATTAAGGAGAGCAAGGGCTGCACCCCTGTGGTGGGACAGGGACTACGGGATAGCATCCCCCAGTGCTAGCACTACATGCTGAGGATAGGAAATGGGGAGCAGAGGCTTTCCCTCCCCGTGCAGAGCATCTTGCTTGGCAGAAGAAAGAAATTTTACAGAAGGGAACATAGGAGCAGGAAAGTGGGATGTGGTTTATCCAGGGAGCTAATGCAGTCATGTCCCACCCAAGCCTCACTCTGCACACTCCTGTGGCAGGGCTGGTCAGGCAGCACTCCTCACAAACAACAAACTCACTCTGTCTACCTTCCTATGAGTTCCCTCTGACAAAACCAACACATGCAGACAGTGTTGCAGCAAGGGGACCTTACCACATCCCTGCTGAATTGGTGGTAGTGAATTTACTGGAGAGAGAGGATCAGGACAGGATAATCTGAGTTCTTCTTTCCCCAGGATGGGCCGTACAGCTTTCTTCACCAGCCAAGTGTTCGCTGTGAGAAGAAAGGATGCGAAGTGTGAGGTCGAGATAAGCGCCTCTGTGCCTGGCTGTGGTGTGGCTGCCATGAAGTGTACACAGAGGTAAATGGCTCGGCCAGCAGATTGCAGAAGTGGGAGTGGAAGAATAAAGTTCATGGGCTGTTTTTGTGACGGTTTGTCCTCCCTCCCTGGCTGGGCCATTAATGAGCACAGAGTTTGAGGTACTGGCAGGGTTTTGGAGCAGGCTGCAGGTACCCTTCAGGAGAGCAGCACTGAGAGTTCCAGGCAGGGAGTTTATGATTAATTTTGCAGGCATTTATTGTGCAATGGATGATGGCCACCAGCCAGCTCAGAAGTTAAGCCAGAAGATGACTGTCAAATGAAACTGTTACGTTTGGCAGATCTCTCCAAAGCTGCTGTGCAAAACAGGCATAGTGAAGCTGATTTCTGGATTTTCCAGACCCTCTGGACAGCATACTCTTGCATGGCAGCCCTCTTCATTTTCCCATTTTTGACTGAGGAACTGGATTTGACTCGCGGGCTGTGTGGATTTTAGATCAGGATTTGTTGTACAGGCAGCCCTCTCCATGCATTAACGTTTACCTGCAAACGTCTCCTTCTGGTAATTCCTCCTTTAATGAACTTACAAAGAACCAGCTCCACTTGGCTTTCTGAAAACAAAACCATGTTTTCTTTGAAAAGCCCTTTCAGCCCAGATGAAGGGGGGGAGGAGATGAAAAAGCTGGTGGTGCGAAACAAGCTCTGCCCGTGCAAGCAGATTGAGATAGAAATTTCCCCCTTGTGTGGCTTACCCTGAGCTAAGGTCAGTCAGTTAACTCTGTTTGGACACCGTCTGGCATGAATACTTCAACGATAAAGCTTAATGTGTAACCCAGGGCTTTTTTTTCTTCTGTGTCAGCAGTTGGCAGGAAGATACTGTAAATAAGGCTCCCTATGAGTAAATAGATATGTGTGGAGAGGGGAGGAGAGCACCGCAGTAAGCAGTTTTGAAATTCATGCCAGCGTTGCTCCAAGTGATAAGGTTATTTGAGTAACCTGCAAACCATACGGATGCACAGGTTTCAAAAACAGGAAAGCGTCTTGTTTAAAAAACTTCTGAGGCAACCCGAAGGCTTAGGAAAGAAACTGGCTGTGTGGTTAAGTGCCTGCACTTCCTTGTTGGTATCGGGATTGAGACGGTGCAAGGCCTCTCGGGAGGGCGGCGGGGCAGGCGGCGAGGGGGCAGCTGCAGCAGCCACGCTCACCAAGGGGCTTTTCGGAGCGATGAGAAATCTCAAAGTTTCCCTATTCATTTCCTCTTTGGGCAAGCTGGGAGGGTTTTTTTCTCACTCTCCTCTTCAGTAATGTAATAAGAAATAAGTAAATAATTCAAGCGGGCTGACATCCTCAGAGGACTCTCTGTGTCTGAGTTCATCGTGTCCCCTCTCCCGGCAGACGTGGCCCTGCCGTGGGCTGTGCCAGGCTGGCTGGTGCTGTGCCAGACTCCTGGCTCCTGACACTGCCAGCCCGGCACCTGAGCAGGGACACCTTTGGAAGGGCAGGGCACAACACCTTTCTGAGGGGTTTAAATGTGGATGTGCAGAATTTGCTGATGCTTTCGGAAAGTCTGATGGCTAAGGTTCTCCATAAATAAACCAAAGCCACATACTTTCTGTTTGACCTTTGCTTTTGGATTAAGAAAATCAGCCCACGAGATCTGAAGTTTAGTTTCTACAGGAGAGAGAAATGCATTTGCCTGGGCACACGTGGCTGTGGGTGCACACGTGCCTCGCTGAGCACAGTGTGACCCTTGCTTGCACCGGCACCTTGCTCCTCGGGGATTTACAGAGCTGGTACCTAGAAAACGCAAGTCTTCCTCACCTGAAATGACACAGCTGACACAGTTCCAGCACACTCTGTTATTATTTATTGAACAGGACTCAAAGCACAAAGTTGGGACGCAGGCTTTTTCTTTTCCACTCTGTGTGGTTTCCAGTGGAGGTTATGCTCCTTTCTGTTTTATTTGGGTATGTCTGTTCTTCGAGCCTTTGGGGTTAGATAGAGACCTGACTGGGTCTTTCCCCAAAGGGATGGCTCTTCTGCTCCTGGAAGAAGAGGGGATATTTCAGTCCCAACCTGCCTTCTCCTCCCTGCCTGCCTTACCTTCCAGGATGTCCACCTCAGCTGTTTCCCTCACTGGTGGCAGCTGCAGTGCCAGCCACAAAACTAACAGAAGACATGGCTTTGGCCGTTCAGGTCCTGTATTTTGATTACTGTTCAACTGAAATGTCAATGGCTTCTCAGTCACTTAGAGCAAAGAAAATGTTTGAAAAGCTCCAGGAAATTAATTGAACTAGACTTGGAGGAAATGCCTTTGGCTAGAAATTCAGGCCTCAGCCAACACGGCAGACTTTTGCCAACTCAACTTTTGCCTTGGTCCTAGAAGCAAGCAAATGAAAAGAGAGGAAAAAAAAAAGGAAAGGAAAAAAATCCCCTCTGTTGCCCCTTAGATTTAATTGTGTTTTTCTGTAAGCCTCACAAATCCTGACCAAATCACATCATCAAGCCACAGGGAAACTGAAACCTTGCCCAAGGCAGGAGCCAGCAGGGCTGTTCAAGCCAGAAGGGTTACATTCAGGGACAAGTTCAATGCACTGCAATCTTGTTTTGAATGGGAATGTGCTCGTCTGTGTGTGTGTGAGAAAGGCACCTGGGTGCAGGAGATGGTCCTGCCTTCTTCCTCTTTGCATGTTGGAAAAGCTACAAAAGGAAGAGTGGCATGAGTGGAGGCAAAGCAGACATCCTTGTGGCCACCCCCAGCCTTTCAAGTGTTTTTCCTCTTGTGCTGCAGTGAGGGGGAGCAGGAAGGGAGGGACAGGGACTCGCACCAAACTGGCCTGTCCAAGCACTTTATTTTTTCCTATGGGCATTAGACAGAAAGAGGGAGGAGGATTAAAAACCCCTGATGCCTAAGCTGAACTACTGAGGGTTTTCTTACCCTTCTCTCTTGTGGCCCTCTCATATAATTTTTTTTTTGCGTGTAGCTCCCAGCCAGGAAGAAAGAAGCAAGTTTAGAAGCTGAGTCTCCATGGTGCCTTTGGTGCCTTCCCTCGATCCCATGTGTGGGGTGGATGATGCCCAGCTGAGACATCAGCAGCATCTCCCCAGGGGGAAGCAGGACGTCCCCAGCCCCGACAGGGCCAACTAAAACATCACTGCTGGTATTTCATCTTGGGGGATGTGCTCAAAAGTCTGGAAAGGTTTCAAGCACATTTTTTAGATTTTCACTGGAGCAGGGCTTGGCCCAAAGTAGTGGCTAGCACTGCAACATCGTGCCCCACTGTGTACCTCCTCTTCCTCAGTGACAGGCAGAGCCCATCTCTCTGGAAGGGATACAGCCAGCAGCAGCAGGCTCTGATGGAGGCTGAGCTACTGCCAGCAGTGTTCAGTCACCCCTCTACAGAACTGCAGCAGAAGCTGAAAATGTTTGCTTATTTTTATTTGGCTTTTTTCCCCATCTCCTGCAGTAAAATACATTTAAAAGCACAAGAGGATAAAGCTCCCTCCTGCCAAGCATCAAGCCGAGCCCCCTCTGCTCCGCAAAGTCCCAGCAACCTGACCTTTGCCTTCTCTCGGGCTCTTTTCAGACTCATCATTATTTTGGCTGCATTTGTGCTCTGGAGGAATGCAGGTGTTTCCTCTGTTCCCACCAGCATGCCCATACTCTGGTTTCTGAAGGGTTGGGGAGGTTGCTCGTGCATGTCCTGTCACGTTCCAGAAGGCATTTGAGGAAAATGTGGATGCAGTTCAGGCATATGACCAGGGAAACAACACATTTGCATGCACTTGCATGTATGTGTAATTTAGGCAGGCAACGTGCCGAGATTGCTTGAAAAACTGGCCCATGTTTTTCCATTTGTGGGCTGTTTTTTTTTAAGTTAAGGAAAGGCAAACAACTTGTTCCTCCATTTGATCTGTAATAACCCAAGCTGGTTCCCTTGGAAAGCTTATTTATTCTCCTTGACTGCTGAAGTGGATGCCAAATTTTGAGCATCCTGAGAAGAGACGGTGTGCTTATGGGGTTCTTTGTTGCCGAAGCTTTTGTTGGATGATTATGAGACTCATTTATATAGCTGTTTATGTATTAAAATTGTTGGGTTGCCTGGAGCTACGGATAAGCGCTCCTTGTTTGACATATCTCTAAATAAATATAGAGGCACATTATTAATGGATACAGCTTTAAAAGCAAACACCCAGAGATGCACTTACAATAAGGGGAGGAAAAACCAAGGTTACATCATGTTGCTAGAAGCCAATTGCTTTGTTTTCTAAAATGTTTCTCTGTAGGACACAGATGATTTTTTGACTCATTCAGTGTTTGAGCATCCAAAAAGTCTCGCAGTTGTTCCAAAATTCTTTCAGCAGCATCCCACATGGCATTGATACACGGTTACAGTGTTTTGCTGTCCAGTATATCCTTTTTCCCTGATGGACCTATGCTTTTGTATTTCTGGAGAACTGTGTCCCTGCAGAGGGAGGAATCAGCATTCTGGGGCTTTTCAAACTCCATAATTTTGCAGTCTGAAGAGGAGCAGATGGCCCGGGGCTTTTAGACGTGTGTGGGTGCAAGTGTACTGATGGGTGAACACCATGGGTCATCGGGAGAAAGTGCCAACCTACTGCTCCTGCTGTCATGCTGCTGTTCCCTTAGGTGCTGAGCTATGGCTGGCACGAGGAAGCATCTCTGAAGTGCAGAGCTGGTTCCCTAACTGGCGATTATGAACTCATTTGTGCACTCTCTGCCACCCCTGCTGCACCCCTTCTCTGGAGAGCAATGTTCCCATCCCTGTGCTGCTTTCTCCTCCTCCTCCCCAGCTCTCTCAGGCTGAGAGCCAGAAGCTCCCACCTGGCTCTTGCTGATGGCGCTGCTGTTTGCTCCTCAGCCCTACCAGGAACTGATTGTTGTTTGTTTTGGATCTGAAGGGCACAGATTCAAGCAGGGCTGTGACTGAGGACAGGTTGTCCTGCCTCTGAACAGGGAGCTGAACCCAGGGCTCAGAACTGCAGGTCAGGTTGAGAGCTGAGAGCTGGCATCCCTCTGTTCTCATTGCAGAGAGATCAATGCTTTTGCTGCCATTTGCACCCTGGGCCAACCACCTGCCGTTTTGAACAGAGGATCCACCACCAGCCACCTTTCCAGGGGCCAGCCAGTTCTCTGCTCAGACTTCTGTGCTCAGCAAAACCCATGAGATGACATTTGGGACACAGGGCTGAGAAATGCCTGCTGATCTTCCTTGCGGAGCTGCACTGCTCCCGGGGCTGCAGGTGTATCCTGCCTTGGCAAGTTGGATGGCTGCACCCCTGCGCACACCTTAATGGCACCGTTCTCCCAGCGAAAGCTGCAGCTCAAACCTGGCTGTAAGCCGTAGTCTTCGTGGGCACAGACCAGCTTTCCGTGGCATGCCTGCTGTGCCCTGGGGGCAGGCTGGGACCCCAAACCCTCCCATGGAACACCGAGCCAGAGCACAGCTGGGTGCAGCAGTGCTAATGCTGGCCCAAGGGGGCTGTGTGACTTGATGAAACCCCTTCTGCTCTTCACTGACTTTGTTGTCAGTTGTTTCTGCTCACCCTATTAAAAAATAAATACGCTGTGCTTGGAAAACCATTGAAGGAGCAGCTTGGCTGTGTGAAGAAACGAGACCCCTCAGTGTGGACATGCAGGATGCATGCTAGCTATTTAAGCCCTCAGAGGGGATGGTGAGGCTCCTGGCAGCTACTCTGGCTCCTTCCTGGGACACACAGTCCCCCAGGCTGACGGCTGGTGGCTCTCTGAAGGGTGAAAGCAGGGCAGACCTTGTTATTGCCTGCTTAACTGGCCCCTTCAAGTGGCTCACCTCTTTCCTATGTGGTTGTTTGTGCTGCAATCTCTTCTGTAGGTGGGTGAATTGTTCTCTTCCTCACCTGGCACTGCTCCTATGGGCTAGCAGGGATTTGGCTGGCATGCTCCTGTTTGTTTGATCTAGGGAAGTGGTGTGCATTCACCTTCCACAGGGAGGGTGCAGGCTCAGCAGCCAGTGCGCCTCTTTTGGAGCCCGGTGTTTGCAAGGGCACCTCAGGCTGCTGGTGTTTTCTGGAAGCATGTCCCTTGGCATCGCTTTTACAAGCAGGGGTGGTGTCCCAGCCCGACCCTTTGCTCCATGAATAGCCTCCCTGAGAGGCTCAGCCTTGGGGCTGCGTGGCTGCAGGAGAGCCACTGACACAGCCAGGTGCAAGCACCCCTCTGCAAGCAGCCCTGGCTCTGCTGTGTCTCCTGTTCTGCCTGAAAGTCACAGTCCCTGCTCCCACCACCCTCGAAACAGTGATGTGGTGTCCAAGCAGTGGCTTCTCCTTGTGGGACCACGGGTCCTATGGGCTGGGGACCGTGTGCTTGGAATGCAAGACTCAGCAGAAGGGAAAGTAGGGAAGAGTGAAAGAACACAGAAGGTTTATCAAAAAGTGCAGTCCAGTTATGGTGCCACCATTGTCCCAAACTTCTACCCCGTTCACTTGCCTGTGTTGTTGGAATACGGCGAGATGGCAAAGGGGGACCGGCCTGGGCACTCACGGGCCGGATGGGAGATGTTTGTGTACCCAGCTGGCCACTGCTCAGCTGCTGCCCAGATTCTGAGAAGCTGTGAGCCTGGCAGGAGGGCATGGCACCTCTGGCAGCACTCTGCCATCAGAACAAGAGCACCCATGGCACTTCTAACCTCTAACCTGCGTGCTGGCCAGGCTCCAAGGACTTTTGCAGCCCCCCACCTCTCCCACCAGCCAGAATTTGGTTCTCCTAAATTACTCCTGCCCTCTTCTGTGAACAGCCCTCTGTCAACCTGTGGGGCAGCTCTCCCGAGGAATGTGAACAGAGCCAGCTTTCATATGTGTGCTGTTAAACATTAGCTGCCTCCCTCTCGGCAGGCAGCCACTTTCCACCTTCTGTGCTGCGCTCTTTGCCACGCATGCTGGCGTGCCTGCTCTACGAAGAACTCGCTCCTCATCTTCCTCAAATGGGCAAGCAAAATTGCATGATATCCAGATGAATGTATTGAACTTTTGGTTAACTTGCAGGCTTTCACTACACAGCAGAGCTTTGGGAAGTGATGAAGGAGACAGAAGTGTTGAAAAATATGGAGAGAGAATAAAAGGGCAGGCTGGGGTGATCAAATTCCAGCCAAAAAAATCTCCAAAGCAGCAAACCAGAGATGGATAAGGAATTGACAGTGAGTCAGGGGGAAGGAATGGCAGCATTGTCTCATGTTCAAGCAGAGAATCTGTAATGGAAGAAGATGAAGTGCCAGGGAACTAATATCCCTCTGCAGCAATTGTTTGATCCCTCCCTTCCCCTCCAAAAAAGCAAGTTGCTGCTGGCTAGCTAGCAAGTTAAAAAACCCAGTCCAAAACCTAATCTAGTCTCTTGTGCCAATAAGCGCATCTGTCAGTGTGTCAGTGTTGATCCTCCTTCAGTACATGCCACATGCTCATGTCTTTACACAGGATGGGCTGGAAGGACCATTAACTAGATTAGAAATTCTAAGGCACAATTAAAAACCATGCTGCTGCTTTGCTTTAATCTTCTCTCCTCTAGCTTCCACGCTTGTTTTTTCTCTGGGCTGACACCGTCCTAAGTTGTTTGGTGGTGGTAAGGTAGCATTACACAACCCAGGCTGGTTTCTAAAGTATGTAACATTGTGCATTACCTTGGCAGCAACAGGAGGCTCTCCAAAAAAAGAGTAACCCCACCAACTGGCAAAACAATAGCTGCATTTACTGCCTGAGGAGGGGAAGATTTGGGCATTGAAGCCGTGCAACCAAGGAGTGAAATGTGCAGTTTGCTCTCCAGGGTTGCCCAAGAAAAATTATTACAAGGAAAGAAAACGTCTGGTGTATTTGTTCAAAATGCAGCTGTACGTAGACCCACGGCAGCTGGAGGTACAGGGAAGGAGGGAGGCTGGAAGGTTTCTGGCTCTCAGTGGTGCTCAGTGGGGCAGGACTCATGTGGAAGAGGGGCCCCGTGCCAGCCCCCCATTCCCACGCAGACCATTTCCCCAGGGAAAGCTACGATGCTGCAGATAACACCACGGTGCATTCTCCTACAAGAGCGATCCCGCTTTTGTTCTCCCTGCGCAGCCTGGCAGAGACATGGCCTTTCCCTGTTCTACCCGGAGCGAGGGATGCTCGGGCAGCCCCCGCGCCGCGGCTGCGGGGCAGAGAGCGGCTCTCAGCGCCGGGCTGCTGCCGGTGCCCCGAGGGCAAGGAGAGCCCGTTTGGAGCATTCCTGACCTCCTAGGCAACATCTGATAACGGGGTGGATTGCAGCTTCTTTTCTGAGACAGGGAATTGCTCCTTAATTGTTACTGCGTTGTACAAATGCAGTGAGAATTTTACAGAGGAGTTAACATATTCTAAAATTACGTTTTTTTATTCTGTGGCTAAGTGTTTTCCTCATGCAGAACCGCATTTATTACTATTATTAATGGCCTCACTGGTTCTTGTGCTAGCTCTGAGTCTTTATAGTTACTGTCATTATACAATTTTAAAGGTACGGTTCGAATTCTGGCCTACCTGCATTAAAAACAGTGGAGTTCAGGAATTCGATTTTTCACAGGTTTGGGTATCAGGTTATTTTTGCATTCTGTCCTGTGCTTATTGTGATGAAAAACTCTCATCACCACTGCCCTAGTGATAGAATAAAGCAGGAAAACACTTCCCCACCACAGAAAATTAGAAACATTATAATTGTCCCATTGGGATTTTAGAAATGAATGCTATAGTGTCCTAGTATTTCCACAGGACCCTATTTGCTTATCCTTTTTAAATGCTGCAAGATTTTTCCATATGGTTATGTTTAGGATGCATTATGAGGGCCTTTCATCTTCCTCTGAAGCGCAGGATGAAATATGGGTCATGGCTAGAATGGAGCAGTAAGGCTTTGTGATCTGGTAGTCTGCTGCATCTGATATGGCAAACCCTGTGCTGCCAGGAAAGCCATCGTCCTTTTGGGAGCTAAATGGCTTGGCGGGGTTGCTTTAAAATTGCAGCTACACCTATTTGATACTTTTTTGGATGAAAGAATAAGATCTTTCACTCTCCTTACTGTGGAGTGCCAGCCAGGCTTAAATTAATATCAACCGATGTTGAAGAGGGAAGGAAATGAAAGAAGCATTTCTTCCCCAGAAGCAGCCCTGCTTTCCTGCCTTTTCCATACGTGCACAGACGTCTGTCAGTTTTGGCACCACAAAACATTAAAAATAAGAAGTTTTTCAAATACCGGGAATTCTTTTGCGTCTTTAAATGTCGCCCTACAGGAATGCAGAGGCTGTAAAACGGACAAAAGAGAATTGAGCCAGTCAATGTTTCTGCAGAGAGCTTATTCCTGCCTAACAAAACATTTGAAATATCCCGTGTGTTTTTGGAGAAAGCTGGAACAAGGTGAAAGGCACTGCCTCTTGTGCCCTGGAGACTGGAAATTGAGAAGAAGCCCAGAGCTAAGGAACAGAGGTTGAGTTTCCTGCTGTCCCAAATTCACTCCAGCTCCCTAGCAGATTCCAGGAGTCTGGGATAGCTGATGTGAGATGCCTGTGGTCTTTTTTGCTAGAAATACTGAGTACCTATCCTAGACACTGATTTGGAGCACAATAAACTGTGGTAAATCACACTCTTGGAACTCAGAATACAGATGTTTGAAATGAACAGAGGCTCTCTCAAGAGATATTTTTCCTAGCCATAAAAAGGCGAAATAGCTACATTGGAAGAGAGGAGGTTAAATCATGGAGTTTTTTGTAAACTGCTGTGAAGCTTTGGAGAGGAAGCCATTATAGGAGTACAAATTGCTCTTTATTTTTTATTTTATCTATTGCCTCATTTTCAAATAATGAAATTCTGAACGTACCTCCTTGCAAGCTGCTGAAAAATAAGAGAGTGTGGGAGGATTCTTAATGACACTAATAAACCCAGCTGAACACTTTGCCAGCAATCTTTTTTTATTGCAAAAATACCATTTTATTAATACAAATGGTCTTTGTAGGATTGCATTTGTTGTGACACAGTTTTGTTTAGAAAAATATACAGGCCAAATTATTTTGTTCAAAACGTTCCCTTTTTTTCTGGTTAGAATGGAGCATTTAATTTCAGAATTTTATTTTATAATGGCTTTTCTTTTTTCTCTATTTTTTTTGTTTGTTTGGACAGTGTAGTTTATATGCCATAATAAAAACACAAAGAACTGAAGTGAGGTGATTTTAATGAAAGTGCAGTGTATTAGCATGGGATAGTTTTATGTGAGTGGAAACTTCAATTAGTGGGGAAAATGCCAATATACTGGTGGTCCACCCTGCAGCCTTTCTGCCCTGCTCTGCTTAGGGAAGAGATGGAAAACTTGCTGGGGTGTCCAGAACAGCCTTTTTTGCTTCTTCTGTTCAATCCTTCTTGGTGTTATTAGCAACTTCCTTAGATAAAAGATAGCATGTTTTCAACTGCAGGTTATTTTCTGGCTGCAGTGCATAGATTTTTCCCTTCTCTCGATTGTGTAGAGATCATGGCTGTGTGTGTCAGGGGATCATTCAGCCAGCAGTGAACGAGGGTGTGAAAATCCATCCCTTTTGCTGCTCCCAGCCACTGGCCTTCCCTGTCTGAAGGACAAGGAGCATTCCTGCCTTGGGGAAGAGGGATGTGGAAACATCTGCCCTTGGAAGCCACGAAGAATGGAGCAGGAAAAGGAATGAGAAAAGTGGGACCTAAATTCTGCTGATGGACACGCGTTGGATGTGGTGTGGTGCTGTGAATGGTCAGAGCCCCGGCAGAGCCCCCCCCACAATACACGGTGTACTCTCACTGCAGAAACCACCGCCGCTCTGTGCTTTTCCAGGAAAATGGAATACGTGAGGCTCTGCAATATGTGCTCTCTGTTAGGCATTGTCTGGAGTGGCTTTTCAGGGAGCAAGGGAGCTCTCTGTGCATTAGCTGGAACAACTCCTCCACTGAATGTATGCTCTGCTTCCTTGCTTCTCTGGACCACTCCCTCCTGTCTGGCTCTTAGCACTTCCAGCCTTCAAAATGTTCAAATAACTCAGTTTATCCTCACAAGACCTCTGTGGGAGGGATGGAGGGATGGGTAAATCCTTATTTTGCAGTTGGGAAACTGAAAAATAATCCCTCATCCCTAATTTGCAGTGAGGCTTCAGCGTGCCAGGCAGTGCTCAGACCACGCTGCAAGCACGTGCTTGCACACACAGGAGCAAATGGACACTTCTGGGTGTCTCTGTTCTGACACAGCTGCATTTTTATGGCTTGGTCAAGCTGTGTGGGTACTGCAGGTTCAAACATAACTTGCTTTTGATTTCCCTCACACAGCGCACACCTGGCATGAGAGACTCTGGTTCCCGCTGCTTGTAAGAGATGTATTTCCCTGTTGGGCTTGGTCAGTGAGGGAGCAGAAGGAATGAACGATGTGTGGTGTTTTGGATAGCAGTGTGAACTTGGGCACAGCAAAGTGTAACCCACTGGTGGGGCTGGCCAGAGGTGGCCAGAGACACGTGCGGGAACCACTGTTGGACAGCACAGTGTGCGAGGAGCCAACAGCACTGCTGCCTTGGGGCACTCCTGGGCACAGCTGCTGCGTCTGGAGACTGGTTTGCTCTTCCTGGAATCAAACTAGAACCCCCAAAGGATGTTGCATGAAATTTGTAAACCAAACTCGAGCCTCTTTGTCTTGTGATGCTTGCTTTAATTTTACTGTGGGCTGTCAGGAGAATAA
The DNA here is from genome assembly GCA_013397895.1 of Origma solitaria. Classification (NCBI taxonomy): domain Eukaryota; kingdom Metazoa; phylum Chordata; class Aves; order Passeriformes; family Acanthizidae; genus Origma; species Origma solitaria. Next base: position 468,000 of record VZRL01000251.1, on the reverse strand, counting down.
TTTGTGATTAAAACTGAAAGCTGCCTTGGAACAGCTGTCAGGCTGGGAGATGTCGGTGGGGGCTCTGAGGGGTTTAGTGAACTGCAGATCTTTGGTGCATTGTTTTCCCCACACTTAGATCCATGTGCAGGATCTATTCCCAGATCTAATCAGGATTTGGAACTGCAAAGGGGTGAATGCTAGAGCTGTGATCGGAGTCTGGGAGGACAAGGCAGCCCTTGTGTGATTTACCTTTATGCTGCTGTGAGCTGCTTGAAACCCTTTATAAGAAAGGGGTGAGTCTGATTTAACAAATTTACCAAAGCTTGCAGGTTTGTGGTGAAAAGTCAGTACAACAGGTCTTTGTGAGCCATGGATTTATGACATGTAAATAAGTTGGTGTGCTAATTGTGGCCGGTGTTACAGGTAGCAGGCAGTTAAAAAAAGTCTCGCAGGGTGATTTATGTGGGTTATTTCACACACACTTGTGTGAAATACGTTTATAGATCCTCTGCCTCCCTTCCCTGCGGCTGCAAGGGTAGGAGCAAGGAGCAGCATTCAGTGTAGGCTGGCCCACGCTTCCTCCCTGGGGTGCCGAGTTCCAGCAACCAGGAATCATTAAACCAGAGGAGAAAAAAAAGGTTTTTTGGCTGAGCCTGAGCCCTCCCATCAGTGTTGCCCTGCAATCTCTGTGCTGAATGGAAACGGTTTCCTCTCTCCCAGCCCTAAGCTCACAGACTGGGTTTCCTGCCTTCCTGTTAGTGCCTCCACCTACCCAGACAGCTCTGACACTTCAGACTTACTGATCAGCTATTTTCTACCACAGCTCTTTTAGCAAAGGTTTTATGCGGCAGTGTAACAGCTGACTAAGCAGCGAGCCTGCGAGCGAGATAAATGAATGTAGGGCTTTTTTTATTCGGCAGCCTGACAAGGCTCCATCTCAAACTGTGAGGCATTTCTCCATGCGAGCAGCCTGTTCAGTGGATGGGCTGATGTTCAGTTATGCTCTTGGAGCTGGGAGACAAGCCCTGACGGGGCCCCCCATGAGGTAAAAAGGCAGGGGGATGCTTCAAATACAGTACCTAGAAGAGAAGAGTGCAGGCAATTTGTGTAGCGAAACCACAATGTGAAGATAATGCTGCATGTGCCACTTGGCTTTAAAAACAATTATCATATGCAAAAGCAGCTAACACATAGGAGAATTATAGAGGGAGACTCTAGACCAGAAATATGAAAGTTCGAAGTGATTTTCATAACAGACAGCCTGTCATTTCAGAAGGCTGCAGAATGGGGCATTTTGGGGCACCACAGCTGAGCTGGAACCAGCCAGTCAGCTCTGAACTGAATTTTACGTATATATATAATATACATATATATATATATACACATAATATATATATTCCCTCATCTATGCTGAATTCCTTCCATAGTCAGCATAGTGTAACCAGTCAGAGCACGTTTCCATGACGCTTTCAGTTTTCATGCTCGCTTTTGCAAATTACTTCAAATATATCTCAAGAAACGAACTAACTCTGTCTTCAGTTAGTGATAGATGTACCTTAAAACATTCAAAGCACTCAAAAAGTTCTGATATCTTTGATCTGATCCTCAGCCAAACTATGTCTAGCCTTGGTGGAGTCCCTATTTTATTCAGACACTGTTGGCAAAAATATCTGTAGACTTCCATTTAAACACTCTTGAGCTACTGTCATCTATCGTATGGGTCTTTAATTTTACCACACCAGGCAGCTGGTAAGAAAAAAACCCTGGGGCATAATATTTTGCAAATTTTAGGAATTGAGAAAATTTATGTTACTGCTATGGCATCTGTGAGGTGGTCTTATTAAGTGCCCCATTGCCCAGTGGGAGGTGTTTGAGGACAGAGGGGTAAGGACACCAGCAGGATATTAGCACTTGCCCACTGATGAGACACACTCCTGGACAGGGCTGCTAATTCTGGGAAGGCATGTTCCCTTGTTCTGCCTGGAAAAAAGTGAGAAAGTATAGGGGAACAGACAATTATTAATGAGGCAAACCAGGAAAACCACTAAATGAGTTCACAGGGACTTGAGAAGGAAAATGGAGAACAGAGATCCTCAGGGAAGTATTGGTAGTGAGAGGAGAGTGGATGGACTTTGTGGGGGGATAAAATCTGGTTCAGTGGCAAGATGGAGCAAGATTAGAAAGAAAGTCCAGGCCTGACCTGTGTGCCTGAAGATGACAGAACCTGGAGGGAAAGGTGACTTCATCTGAGGCTGCTTTTTCCTTGCACTTTGTCTTTTAAGAACAGCGGTGGCACATTCTTATTTGTACCTGCTCCTGTCTCCATGCTTGCCAGTACCTTCTTGAACAGCTTACTTGCACAGCAAAAAGGATGAAATATCCATTGATATTGGGAAGACATGGTATTCCTCTCATTCAGAAGGAACCACGGGGTGCCTGTGAAAAGTGTTGGGAAGGCAACTCTGCAAAATGGAAACTTTTATTCTTTATACTCACTATAACACACATGGTTGGAGGAAGGTTTGCCCTCAGACCGTGGGGAACTGAGAAGGATGCTCAGTACTGGAGTTTCTACTGAGTGGGTCAATAAGCCCACTGATGTGATGGTGCCTTTCATGGCACACCTAGAAACTGCTGCTGAATGCAATGCAGCATTGACACCTCCGTGAATCGATTTCTCTGAATGCCATGCCAAGCAGATGAGAAGCCTTTGTCAGCCAGTTTGGGTCAAGTCCGTCATCCGATCCCTGACCTATAGCTTGTGGGAGTGGAGTACAAAGGATGAAGTCATCAGAAAAGTGCAAAGGTCTTATGTCCTTGGAGGGGAGAGTTAGATGTGCAAGAAGAACAACATATTCAAAACAAATCAATAAATCAAAGATGCCAGCCCTAGGCAGATGTGTTTCTGTGGTGATTCTGGTGCCTGTGAAGAAGCACAGCAGAGCAAGGGTTGCCTTGGTGTCTGAGAGGGGCTTTTACACCATAGGTTTGAAATGAACTGTCACCAGTGCAGCACTGGAGGAGAATTAACATTCAACGCTGTGTGCCTTTGCTCCCCTGACCCACAGGACTAAAGTCTGCAGAGTGAGAAGGATTTTTTCAAAGTGGTGTGGCAGGCTAGCAGATTAAAAAGAATGGGCTTGTGGTGTTACAGCTATTCCTTTTATGTAAATATCTCCTTTTACTCTGTTCAGATTCCATTTTCCCCAGGCTTTCCTCTGATTTCTTTATCTCATCAGAAGTGGGTCAAACTCATCTGTGTGTTCAAGAGGGAGGTCTCAACTACTGCATCTAGCTAAGATGCCTTCAGTCAAATGTCACAACATGCCCACTCCGGTAAGGGGCATGACTGTTTCTACAAGCATGAGAAGGTCCCACATCCTAATGCCAGCATTGCTGGGAAGCTTGGTGGCTTTTCAGCTTTTCTCTCTCTATGTCTCCATGTCGATCCCAGGATTTGTGAGACATTGGAGAGGCTGGATGTTCTTGTCTCTGTGGTTTGGACAAGAGAAGGAATAGGACTTGTCTGGCTCCGAAACTCAGGATATTAGTTACATGTTGGTAGGTTCTCCAGCAGGGCATACTGACCACTGCATGTACTAAAACAACCTGGGTTGCTTTTTCTGGCATGACATTTCAGCTCCATGCCTTAACACGTTTGTCTGGGAAGTGAGACAGGGGCAGCATTTTCAAAGGTGAGGACTCAGAGTCATGCAGGAACCGTTAGCGGAAGGGTTTGCTTGGAGAGCTGGAAAATTAAATAGGGAGAGTCTAAGAAGGGTGATTTAGGAGTGTAGGGGGGCAGCAAGATGCCAAGGCTATGGATAGATAAATGGAATATCAATTTGGAGTAAATTGCAGTGTAACAGCTCTGTGCATACAAGTATTACGGGAGTTTAGAAGCCAGGCAAGTTTAACCCTTCTATCCCAAGTCTGGACGCATCACTGTTGTGGTTGGAGTGGCTAGTTCTCACAGATTGCAGGGTATTTCTGGCTTTTTAAAGATGGGACAGTTTTAGATCTTGCCACAGCTTGATCCATTTATGGCTCCTGGATCCTTGTGTGGGAACAGGAGAAATAAAATGAGGAGCTGAGAAGAGTCTGGAAAATGAAAGCCCAGAGATGTAAGAGAGCAGGAGGTGGGAGGCGTCCATGGGCCTCTGTGGTGGTGATGCAGAGCAGTTCAGGGAAGTGGGAGAGAAGCCACAATGATGGGGTAAGGTGACATTGTCAAACTGATGAGATCATATCCAGGCCAGGAGTAGAAAAGCCATGAGTGAGCCCAGCACCTGTCCCATCACTGGTGGACTGTTCCAGCCCAAGCTGCTTTCTGGAGGTAGCTTTGGCCAGTGTCACGCCAGCAGAGCTCTGCTGAGGTGTCCCCATGGCCTGTTTGTGCCAGCTCTCCATGGGTCACAATCCTTGTATGTTGGGGCCACAGCCTGCCCTGCCCATGGGATGCTTGCCAGATTTCACAGAATCATAGAATAGTTTGGGTTGGAAAGGACATTCAAAGGTCATCTAGTTCAAGATTTTCAACTAGACCAGGTTGCCCAGAGTCTCGTCCAACCTGCCCTTGAATGTTTCCAGGGATGGGACATCCACACTACTCTGGGCAGCACATTCCAATATATCACCACCCTCATGGAAAAATAAAAATTCTGATCTGGGACTAAGTCCCCCATGGAGTCCAGAAGCCTGGAGGTTCACTACCTCTCCAGTCATGCCCTGTGGCCCCACTTTCCTCTGAGGAAGATCATTTGAGGCATTGGCTAGGGAGGCAGGCTTCTCAATTTAATTTGAAGTTTCAGTTTTTATCAGGAGCACTGTGGGAGCAGGGGGTTGTAGTGGAGTGAGCCGTTGCCATTTCTTGCTGTTAATAGCAGTGACATTGTAACTTTCGTGGCTGTAAAGATGCCTGGAGCAGAGGGTGGGCCCACTTGGAATTAGCAGCAATATTTTTTTTTTCATATTCAAGAGAATAAATGATCTTTCCAGCACGCAACCTTCTCTTCTGTTGCCATGATCTGCCCTCCTCCCAAGAAAGTACTCATTTCAGAAAAACTCTGCAGCCCTGCAGAGTGTGAAGGGCTACTCATAAAATAGACACACACACACATATGCAAACAAAAAAACCCAAAGCCACACAAAAACCCCTCCACTCTGAAATTAAAAGCAGCTGCTGGAAGTCAGAGCTAGACTAATGTGGGGATGAAAGCATTTATGTAGAGCAGAGGTGGGGAATATTGGCTCAGTGGAGTGGGTGGAAGTGTCCTCATGAATGAGCAGCACAAAGCAGGGCTGCCTCAAATAACAAAGAGGAAAGGAGGGCATTAGGATTTGATAGTACAGACTTTGGAAAAAATGAGAAGCTGAGGAGAGAAGGAAATCATGGCTAATTTAAAACTGTCTTGGAGAAGCAGGTGGGAGGAAGACCTTGAACATTTGTTACACTGGGGCTTGAAAGTAAGGAAATGGTAAAACAAGGGTTGGAAGGCAGAGCAAGGGAGGGCTCGTCCCCTGATTGCTCTTTAAAATTAACAATACTGACTCTCAAAGAGAACATGAGGGATTTTCTGAGAAAATGCAGAGCTCCTGGACTTAACTGTCCTAAGGGAAGGGCTGAGGAAAGAGAATGAAGCCAGTGGCTTCCAGAAAAATGATGATGATATGATGAGTCAGAGACACTTTCAGTTGCACTGAAATATTTACTCTTTGTCTGCCTATATCCACATCAAGAAACGAGGGCAACCCTTCTTTGACAGGTTAGAGTTATGCTATCAGGAGGTGTGCAAAGGGGATAAATAACAGCACCCAGAGGAGCTTTATCAGCTCTTCCTGTTGTTACTTGCTTTGGACCAAATTCTTATTGACTCAGTTGGGTGCGTACTGGGGTGACCAGGAGCAGGGACGGGACACCTCTTCCCAGTGTGCCTGCATTTCCCATTTTTGCATGCTTATCTTGCCAGAGGTGACAACTCCTTTAAACAATGGCACTGTGCCCTTCTTGAAAAGTTGCCCAGGTCTGCATCCCATATTTTACACAAAGAGAGGGAAGACCATCCAGAAAAAATAGGCACAAGCAGCCAATACAATCAGTTTCAATATATCATCCTTTTTTTAAAAAAAAAAAAAAAGCTGAACATCTCTCCAAAATAATCAGAGCTGTTAAATAACACTTATTCTGTGTGGAGGAAGTACAGTACTATGGGACTACTGGCCCATGCCAAGGAAAACACTTGGACTTGCTATAACAATGGACCAAACTGAAGGAAATGGGAGGCCGTGGTGCTTATGGGCTGTTCTGGAGGGAGCTGGGGGGAGCGAGACCTGATGGCAGAGCGGAGGGAGGAGAGGCACGTGGTGGCCGTGCCGTGCCATGCATCCGGAGCGCTCCTTGGCTCGCTCTCCCCCAGACAGTGTCTCCCAGCAGCCAAGCCCAAATCAAGTCATGAAAACAGAGTACTGTCACCATGCAGCAGATTTGTGGTGATCAATCAAATCACAGTGATTTCACCAAGGGAAAAATTTAGGTTTTATTCGCAAGAGTAAATACATATATTTTTTTTTCTTTCCCCTCTGCTATACCAAATATTACCTGCTCGTATTCGACAAATAGTCAATATTTCTGAAACACTGTTCAGGATCCCAGCACCAGCACTGAATAAAGATATAGCAATATGTATGCAAAGGTTTTAACGCTTGGAGTACAAGGATGAACTGAAGAAATCCTTTAAGGACTGTATCTGATCAATCCCATATTCTGCCTCCACCTTCCCCATGCAATATTAATAACCTTGTTTCAAACCAGACTGTCTCTGTCCCGCTCAGCCACATCTCATTCTCACAGGTATGTAGATTTTCAGACATCTATCCTCAGGTGTCTGCTCCATAACAGTGGTATTGAGCAGCTCAGACTAGATGCCGACGTGGCCCAGGGTGGGGAGGCAGGGAGACAAGCAGCCTGCCTACCACAGGCTGCTGAGTGGAGAGCGCTGGTCATGTAGGGCCAGATTATATCTGCTGCTGCAGCAGCCCAGCATTGTGGCACTCATGCAGAGACCCATCACAAATACGTCATGCTTCATGCAGAGAGCCATCACATGACAAATACGCCGCTTGCATGCTTAGGTATCAGATTAAAAACAAGCAGAGTTTGGCCTGAGCAATTATGTATTAGCTGTGCTTGCCTGGTGATCGGAGGGAAGGGCTTCAACTGTGTCAGAGATTTTATATGTGAAAAGAGATTTAATGAAGCTCTCTAAGCTCACAGCCATTTTTTTGTGCTTTTCATGGAGCAGGAGGTGAAAATGTAGATTTGATTAGTGCTGCTGGATCTGTTCTAATCAAAGATATCTTCACTTTGTCTTCCCATCCTCATACACGGAGACATTTTAGCTCCTGTGTTTCTTTTTTCTTTCTCTGCACATGAAACATATCTTTCCCTCCTGTAGGTCTCCCTGCAAAGGTATTTATCCTTTATCTTCAGGTGCCCTCAGTCATCCCCAGTCTCCAGCACTGTTAGACAGCTGTTCCTGTCTATGGCTGTGTGTAGAGCAGCCCCACTCCCCTGCAGTCAGCACCATGTGCAGTTTGGGGCAGCTGCAGCAGGGCTCCTTTCTGGTCTCCCTCATCCCAGCAGCTGCTCTCCTGGACTGCGTGAGATCCCCACATGATGGCCTTCATGCAAGCAGGACATTTCACGGTGCTTAGCTGGAAAGGGGGACACTCATAGGAACTGATACAGGAACGAGGTGGTGTCTCCGTCAGATTGCCCCTGCTTGCAGTGAGCAGTGTGAGAACATGGCACTGGAAGGACCAGTATCATGCCAGGGGAGGGCTTCTCCTGTCCCAGACCTGCTGCACAGGGCAAGTCCCTGATGCTCTGGAGGCAGGAACAGGAAGGGAGGAATGGCTGAAACAGGAATTGCTGACAGACTTATTTTGGTCAATGTCCCACTGAAGTCAATGGGATGTTGCTCCAGGAAAAACTGGATAAGGATCTGGGGTTTGGCAGTGGTAGAGATTCTGTCTTCTCACTGTTTATTCTCCGAGTGGAGCCCTAACCCACTGTTTGTGACTTCATGATCATTTCCAGAGCTGTGCTAATGATGTCATACCCGGGGGATTCTGGCTTCAGGTGGGAAATTAACAGCAGGAGCAGATGAACTCTTTAATAAACAAAGTTCCTGTTTTCATGCAAATGTCTTTAGAAATAAGGAATGAGGGGAGTGAGAAATATAGAAATTTATGGTATAGAAGCGACACTGTTTGGAAACAGACTTTTTATGAGTTTTCCAAGAGGCGCCAGCTGCTCTTTAATGTTTTCATTTAAGAGTTTTATGTATGAAAGCTCTAGCTTGTGTAAACAGCAACGCTGAGAAAGTTGCAGGGATTGTTGTTAATGGTGAACCTAACAGGCTGGGGATTTGGCTTGGAAAAGACTGTGAGTGTTGATGTTTTTTCAGAGCAGAGGTTTTTAACATGGCTGGATGATGCCTCTGGTGTTCCTGTTGTTCTCTGGGCTCTCCTGCCCATGCCTCTCACTCTCGTTACCAACCCCAATGTCCCTCCTTTCTCCCACCCGGGAGATGGTGGCACAAGCGCATGGGAAACCCTTCAGGGAGGGCAGCCCCTTCCCTGCTGTGCCACAGCTTGTCACCCTCTGGGAGCAAGCCTCGCGTTAGGAGGTGGCCAGGTTTCCACACTGCTCCTTCCTGAGCTCTGGAGGCAGGGCAGGGTCCTGCTGCAGCAGCATGGCAGCCACCCATCGTCCTCTCCATCCTGTGCCCTGCTCCTCCCTGCCCTCACCAACAGCCATTGCTGATCCACATCAATTAATCTGCTATTTTGGTGAGCGCCTATTGTGCACTCTAATTAATATAATTGCTGTATTTTGCTGGAGAGAGTGCTGGAGCCTATGCCACAAACAGCTTTGTTAATGTTTTTCTGCTGGGTTCCCTTTCTTTGGCATTTAACTCTCCAGGGGTGAAATGAGTGGCACCAGATTAAAAAAAAAAATTAAAAAAATTTCAGGTGTCTTCAGCAAGGCCAGTGGACACAAAGCAGGCAACTGCACACCCAGCACTTCCCAAGGAGGACCTGGGAGATGATCTGTGCTCTCCATTTTGCTCTCGATGTTTTTGTGCAGCAGCTTTCTGTTTGCTCATCTACAAGAATACTCTGCATCTTGCCTGCCTGTTTTCGAAAAGGTGACTGCTGATGACAGCTAAGATAACAAGAGAGTGGGTTTTTGGGGGTTTTTTTGCCTTCATGAGAACACCCCCGGTTCTATTAATAAAATCCTGAATCTGACTCGTCCTTCTGAGAACTCCCGGCCTCCCTTCACCCATTCAAATCTGTATTTTTAAGCTGCTGTAGGTGGATTGTCGACAATGGTTGTTATGCAAACTCCAAGTGCTGGCTTCAGGAGCTTCTTAAAAATATGCAATGAGTAATCTTTATGTTTCTGACAGGTCTATGAGGAGGGAGGGTGTGCAGTTTTGCTGAAGATAGGTTGACAAAATAAGTGTCAATTCATGACAAACTGACTGCCAAAAATACTCACATCAAACACTGAAAACAATTAGCGAACAGTATGACAGAACATCTCTGAGGCTGGGGAGTGCACTGAGGACAGAACCCATCACTAGTAAATGGATATTTTCATGTGTTTGTTATATTTGGGTCAGGAGAAATTATCAGGTCGTTTGTTCTCCAGCATTACTTGTAGGTTTGATGGTTGTTTTTTATCTCATAGGCAGTGGCTATACTTGAAAGATAAGATAGGTGTATTTATTTTTTGAGCTTGTTGTGTGAAGTGAGCGCTGATCACATGAGCCCTCCCTAATACAGTGGGATCACAGAGGTGTGAGATGGACATCAAAATTTGAGGAACTGTGTCAGTAGGAACCTGGACTGCAGAGGCTTCTGAATTTGAAGCTGAAGCAGCATCCTGTGCTCCAGTGAGCTGATTCATTTCATGCTTTTGAAAAAATTTATCTGAAGAGAAATTTTCCTGAATAGAGAACTGGCTGTTGATAGCTCCTTTTGTACATGATCTACATCAGAAGCATAATATGCAAGCCTTCAGATGCCAAGCTGAGCAAAATGGGACAGAAGGGGCAGGGGACCTGCAGCAAGATGAAGTCCCTCCCCAGATGGCAGGGCACTTGGGAGAGTCACCATGTGGTGCAGTTTGCCTTTTGTTTGACCCAAAGTCATCACATCCCATGCTTGCTGGAATTAGGAAGTTTGGCTTTGCAGTAGCTGTTTCCTGACTGCGATGAGTGGCTCCTGCGACCTGCAGAGCATGCCAGCAGCAGATGGGGAAGAGGAGCCAGCACAGCCCCATGATGGCTCTTGGGCTTGGGGCTGCTACTGCCTCTGACACACAGGGCAAGTCACCTAGGAGTTTGTAACAGCATCAGCCAGTGGTGCAGGCTCATCTCAGTTGACTTTCCATGGTGCTAAGCTTCTCTTCATGATACCTCACAGAGCTCTCACCCTCCCAGCCCTCCCCAAAGAGGACTTGCATTAGGCAGAAGTTTTGGAGTGTCTGCACGGATGTGACCCTGGGGCCAGGAGCCTCTGAAGGGCACAGTGCCAGGTGCCCTGCATGACCTTGTAGCGCTGCTCTCTGTAAAGCACCCTGTGTTGCTGTCAGGTGGCACACCCAAGCACCCATGGCCACCCACGTCTTTGCATCATGCTGGTAGGCACAAGGAGGTAAAATGCGGGACTCCACCAGCTGGAAAGCCCCTTCTCTAGGCACAAGCACTGCTTTTTACTACTCCATAGCTCACAGATCTTCAGGAATCGACCAGCTCTGTGAATCCATGTTTTCTGGTGCTGAGAGTCCCAATGCTTCTGCCAGACTGCTAGTTCCATCTCTCCTTTCACAAGTGAATCAACAGCCATCTGTGCATGCTAGAAATCAAATAACTTTTGCTTTAAGGGGTTTTTTTTATCATTTATAATGAATCCCTATGCATCACCCTGTGTGGGACCTAGTGATGTCCAAGATGCAATCAGGAGGAAAGAGTATGATCTGAAGCCACCCACACCAGCCTGGTGTCACCTTTCCATCTCAGCTGCACTTCAGCGAGCCAGCTGAAATGAGGCAGTTTTCTCTGTGCTTGGTGCCAAACACTATTCTCACTGAACCAGAGGGAAGTTTTGTTTTTCCCTAAATAGGAATGATTTGGCCTTTGGTGGTGCTCAACTGGAAAGAATCCAGCAGTTTTCTGATCTTGTCAGAGTGGCTGAGATGGTCATAAATCAGAAGGCTGCTCCAGAAATATTTTCCCTGGGTTTGATTCTCAATCCCACCATGCTGGTATAATGAAAAGAAAAATTGGGCCCACCACTGGTTTAATTTTACAGATAACCGCTCTCTTTCCAGGCAATCTTTGTGATTAATTTTTCTCACAGTCTGTCTGGGGTTTTTTTGGGTTTGTTTCATAGGGCTGTTGAGTTTTTTTTTACCCTCCTCTTCCCTTCCATATGGGGAAGAATAAAGTGAAGAAACAACATTTTCAGAGAAGAAAGACTTGGAAAGAGTTGCTGTTTTCTGGGAGTCTGCTACAGCTGTTAATTTGTGGAAAACCTCAGTGGAAAGTAAGCAATATGGCAGCATCGCTTTACAAGAGAATTCAGTGATGGCCTCGTTCCAAACCGTGGCTGATTTAGGTTCTTGGCTTGCAGAGCCAAAGCTTCATGTAGTGTCATGCTTTTTTTAATAGATAATGTTGATGCAGCTGTGGAAAGCTCTGATGTTCTTTTTTATTTTAACGTGGAATTGTCGTCATTCAATCAAGCTTAAGCATTGTGGAGCTGTGATGTTGTTTGTCTTTGCTTGTTAGATGTTGGTGTGTGAGCCTGAGATGTTGTTTGGGAACAAAGAAAAGGCTCCCTCCCTTCCTCCTTGTCTCCTTCACAGAAATGCACACAGACCCAAACTCCCACCCAAAAAGCAGAAAAGCTGAGAAAATTTGGAACTGGACTTAGATGTTGTGGGCTGGGACCCTTCTGCCTCTCCAGAACACGAACACTCTTTTCTTCCTGTAGGCTTTGCTCCTCTCCAGCATTTGTCATGCATATTTGGTGGCATATCAAGATTCTGAGTACTGTACTGAGTGAAGTAACCTTTTTTTCTTGGATGGACATTTTGTTTGTGGAGAATACAGCATGGTGCTCAGTCTGGGCAGAAATGAACACTGAGGAAAATCTCAGCTATGTGATGTCTGTTAGATCAGAGATTAATTTTCCAGTAGAAATGTCTAGTTATTCAAACCTCTCCAGTAGATGAAAGAGCTTTTGACAGTCTGTTTTTCTGAAAAACCCTGCAATTCAGTTGGCATGGATTAGATGACCTATTAGAGATTAGAAAAGGGGAAAAATGTTTCTAATTAATGTGAGCCCAGCTGTAAACTTGGGGAATATCAGTGAGTGGTAGCACAAGATGGCTCCTACAGATATTTCTGTGGTCACAGTTCATGTGTATATGGCCACCTGGACCTTCTGCATAAAGCATGGCACGAGTTCCCCCTTCCCACATAAGGTGTTAGTGTTCACTGGACCAGTTGCTGCTTCTTGGCTCTGCTTCCTTTTCCAAGGCAGGCTTTCATGAATGGGTAAGTCCCATTTTTTTTCCCAGTGCTACCTTGTCACATGGTGACTGATTCACTCACCTCCTTATCTCTGGGCCATATGACTTGCTTTGATTGCGTCTTCCTCACCAATTTGGCTATGTATCTTGTTTCTTTCCCTCAAGGTGAATTAGGGCAGAATCCTTCAATCCTTAGAGCTTCCCCACAGCATCTGGAAAGAAGAGGAAAACCAGAGATGAGCCAGAAAGAGGCAGGCAAAGAAAGATGAAAGAATTTGGAGGCGGGAACTATTCACTCTTGGAATGAAGTTTCCTCCTGGCTGGCTTAAAGCAGAGCAATTTACTCTTTTCTGCAACATACACAGTGGCCTAGGCCCTGCTCGTAGGAGTAAACATTTCAAAGGTGCCTGAGGGGTGCTCTATTTGTATTTTTATAAGGTACTTGGTCTCCTTTGAGTCTCAGGCTATATCTCCATCGCCAATATTGGAGCAGACTTGAAATGGGGTAGTGGCTTGTGGAGACACCTGAGCTAGGTTGAAGAAGTTTAGCTGAGAGAAACAGTTCACCCACAGCAGTGTGTTTGTCAGACCATTATACCTGCCTGCTGTGATCCCTTATCCTGTGTCAAGCCCTGTTTAATGCTGTCTCTAGCCCAGCCTCAGGACTGTCTCTACAGCAAAGGCTTGTGTTGCAGTCCTGACTTCCCTGCAGCTGCCCACTGAGGCTCCAGGACCTAAATGCCACAGTCAGGGTAAAGAATGGGGTTTGGGAGCTGGAGTCTTGCCAGTGCTCTTGCAGACATTTTGTAGGGCTGAACCTGCATTCACTATTAGCACTGTTAAATGCTTTCCTGTTTTTCTCTGTCCACTTGAACTCACACTGCAGCTCTAACTGGCTATCGCATTTTGTTTTTAATGACAGAGCAAAGGTGCCAAAATATTTCAGTAGCTCCCACAGGAACATCTGCAACTTCTTTAGCTAGTATTTTTACAGCTGGCTGTAACTTTATTTCATTTTTGAATGCTAATGGTTGTGAATCTGGGACCCTGAAGGAGAACAATGGCTAATTTCCCCTGCATCAGGATTTAAAACTTATAAAAAGGTACTCTAGCACCTTTGAATAAATGACCAGGAACGGAGCTGAGGGGTACTTTGGCAGACCAAGTTTCTGAGCTCCAGACAGACCTCAGACCAGCCTTCAGGCTTAGGATAAAGTCTGCATTTGGAGCCAGCAGGATCAAAACCTACAGACCCCTAAAGTGACAGAGCTGCTGCTGCTGCTGGTGCTATTGAGGTTCATGCTGCTGTGTGGCAAGAGAGCTATCTGATCACTGCCTCCAGTGCAGTTTGTGTCATCTTTGACGAAAGAGGGAAGAATAAAATATCACACCCCTAACATGATACCAAAGTCTAGGAACAGGAATCAGGTTTGAGAATTTGAACTTCCATCTAAGAAAAATACTGCAGACCTTTAATTGCAGCTCAGATTTATTACCTGCTAGCTATGCTTAGTTGGTCTAACGATGAAAATAAGCCAAAGATGTTTAGTCATTGTATCAACCTGTCACTCATAATCTTTGTGTGGCACCTCTTCTCTCCCTCTACTGAGCTAGAAAAGCATGAAGAGAAAAAAAGCATTCTGCGAAACTATCAATTTTATTTAACTACCGACAAAGAAGCTTTAGATTGAGTTTTAGACTGGTATCGTCTTTGACTCCTGCTGGGGTGGAGACTGTACCTGACCTCACATGTCACCTGTGAGAGCTGCACACTGTTTCTTGGGGGCAAAACGCTGGGAGCAGGCAGGTCTGCAGCCATGATTTGAACAAATGTACCAGAGGCACTTGCAGGCTGGTGACACAGGCAGGCAGCAAATCAGCACTGCATGTATCTGCTCTTGGAGAAGTCCTTGATGGTCTGCCTTTCTGGGGGGAGCCAGAGCTGCCAGATGAAGGATGCCAGTAGTGGAGGATGGTGTGAAGTGTCACTTTCCAAAAGTGACATTGCTTCCCAGTGTAGGTGGACCCATGCCAGCACGCTCAAGCACCGATTAGATCTGACTGTGAGATTTCCCACAGCTCAGGGGAAATGCTGACGTGGAGTAGGATTCAGGGTTCCTGTTGGGGCTCATTCCCAACACAGCCAGGTAGCTCTGGTGGGTTGTTATGGTGCTTCCCTGGGGACGGAAGAGACAATACCCCTTTCGCTTGCACTGGGACCACGAGTTTGTAATTTCCTCGGATCCAGAGTGTTTCTTTCGATTTGCATCTAAGTGGGAGGGGAGGTAGGCTAGGAAAAAAGACCTGATGCCTTTTTCACATTTCCACGGACCTGCCCTGTCAAACTCAGTGGCAACTTTGCTGTTAATTGCACTCAAGCAGACACATTGTTGAGCGTGATAAAATCCAACAGAAATCTTTAAAACTCCCCCGATTACCTCCAGTGCTGCAGTTAACTTTTTATCCATGACTTCTCTACGAAACCAGATACATCTCATGCAATTCAAGAAGGCTCAGTGCCCTGACCTAAGTGCTAAGGTATTGCATGATCTGCCTGCCAGATACCACAGCCCCACTGCTTCAGACAGGTAATTGGGTCACCACTTGTGAACTTTTGACACACACAGACTTCTGGCCTGATAGCATGGATGCCCTCAAGCAAGTAAAGGCAATTCACCTTTCGCCATGAATCTAACTAGCACTGAACTCCAGTCATTTAGAATAAGGTGGCTTCAATCCTCTCCATTTCAATCCCACCTGAAGGCACAGAACTTGTCTATGTGGATGTCTTCCAGGAGATGCCTAGAGGAGCTGTGGAGCTGCTGTGCTGGTGCAGTACCATGCAGGGACACTGGCTGGGTGCTGTGCAGACATGTGTGCAACACCTGCTTTAGGACCCTCCACAGGGGTAAACGGTGTCCTTCAGCACTTTAACACCATGACAGGAGTGTATGTGTGTATCTGTGCCACAGCAAGCCCACACAAACAATGTTGGACTGTGACAGGGAAGCATGGCTAAGGCCTGGGCCTGGCAATGCTGCTGTTTCAGGTGTGTGTGTGAGACAGGATGTGTCCTAAAAATGCCTCCACTCATCTTTCATAAATGGAAAATGCAGGGTTTGGTCAGCTCACCTCCCTCTGTCCCTGCTGTATTTGTGTATTCTGCATATTTTTTCCTCATAATAGATCTCCAGACACTTTCCCATCAGCTCATGCTGTTATGTCACTCTCCAGTGACTGAACTCAGTATGACTAGGAAACACTGAAGGAAAATGAGATGCAGATGTGGTAACTGCATTAATATTCTCCTTCAATGCAGTTGCTGTTGGGAAGCTCAGGCTGTTAATTTGACTTTGCTCCTCCACAGAGCATGCATACATCAAAGTGTCAATCTTATCTGCCTTTTGTTTCAGCCCACCTGCCCCCATGGAACAGCTTGTTCAATGTACTTGCATCCTCCCTGGCCATTCTCCATGGGTGCAGCACATCTGGCAGGGACCACAGGGGACACTGGAACCTGAGAGGGGCTTGGATCTATGGCTCAGTTATGTCATGTCTGAGTGGTGCTTGTTTGTGTATTTTCAGAAAACCCAGAGTAAAAAAGGTTTTCCCCCATAAATTAATAGTGACCTCAAAGCTCCCATGGTGGAAAAACTGCTAGGTGATGCAATGCCAGTAAAATAAAAGCAACTGCAACTTCATAGAAAAAGCAGTGATATTCTGATTAATTGTTCTGTTTTCTGGGGTTTCAGTAAAAATGTCTGCTGATTATTTCTGAAACTTATGATGACTGTCTAAGTGCATAACCCCTTCTTAACATCAATTTGGCAAACAGAAAAGGAAATATATAATACAATATTCCGCTTGTAGGGCCAAGTTCTGTCATTTATCTGCTTGAAAAGCCTCTGTTGACTGCCTTGGGATTTCTCCCTGCAGAATGATGGCAGGACATGATCCAGACCCAATATAAATGTAACGTATGAACCAGTATATCTTCAGATGGAGAAAACGTGTGTGGAATTTCCCTGCGCTATCATGTGCATATTTTATAGGCAACTGCATGCACAGTTATTGAAAAGAAGCACAGACGTCTGTGGTTAGACATCAATGACTATTGTGGGAGGGAAAAGAGGGAAACTGGAAGGCTTAGAATTTGTGCTTTATTGGTTTACTGAGAAATGCAAGGCGAGAGAAATGAAAACAGCTTAGGATAGAACTGTAAGGAGGGGAAATTGGCATTGCTGGCAACACTGATGAAATATAATGTTCTTGCCAGAAGAGTATAAATAATGGGTTTCCTGATAGAAAATGTTGATGAGGCCAGTAGGGAGGAGAGTCTGAGGAAAATGTATGCATGTGGAAACTGAGTTTTATTTTGGCAGTGACTGAAAATAACCATGAAGCCTGGAGCTTGTAAACCTGGGAATCCTGAAATTAATAATCTTCAGAGTTAACTGTTGGAGAGTGACAGCCCCGTGAGGACCATTTTCTTTTCAGGTCTTGCATATCCTTGCCTATTTTAGGTCCCCAGACTCACTGCTGGCCACATAACAGCTTGTGAAGCAGTAGTGAGCCGAGATAGCAGCCTTCATTTCAACAGCAGCCATGGAGGCTGCAGAAAGTGCTGAGGACAATGGGATGTTGGGGTGAGGACTCTGCTTTGGGCAGGTTTTACATTGCACATCTCTGCAGTGCCTGACTGATGCCTTCCTTAGGTGTGCTACACATTGCCACTATCTGTCCTGGGCTGTTCTGTTCTGTCCTCTCCCCATGGGGAGGAGGGGGTACCCTACAATGCGCTGCTTCCATAAAGCTTCTTGCTTAAGTCTACACTGTGGAACACAGGGAAGCACTGGAGGTCTCTTGTCCAAACTCCTGCTCAGAGCTTCACAGGCAGATCAGGTTTTTCAGGGCCTTGCTTAGGCACATTCTGCATGTCTCCAAGGATGGAGATTTCACAACTTCCCTGGGCTGTAGGCCTGCTTCATCAAGTAGGATGATCCTTCTTTATAACTTTAAGTGATTGGTGCTGATCCAGGTTTTAGGCCTGTACAACAGAGGATGCTGCTATTCATTGCCTTTGGGGTGGGTTTGGGCTGCTTGAGTAGAAGCAGATGAAGGAAGATTTTCTTGGCTTGACAGCAAACCTCAGTATCAGCCCCAAGAAACTGGATCTAAAGAGGTTTCCACAAAGGCAAGCCTTAGGCTACCTGGCAGAGAGAAAGAGGATCCTGCGGGGAATAGTTCAGAGCACCTCTGTGAAGCTTTTCTTTTGAAATGCCCTCAAGAAGTGCTGGCCTATCTTCACTGATAATGGCAGGCATGTAGGAAGATTAGTTTCTCCCTTGCTTCCTATGTGCATTCGCTGTGCATGAGCCTTTCTGCCATCAGGCCTGGAATTTGCACCCTTTTTTCTTCATCTGGACAGAAAACTAAGGAGATCTGAAAAGGCAAAGGGAAGAAAGGTGTTGCTGAAGGGCACTGATTCAACAGCTTGGTTTTGTATACAAGTAATGATAATGCTGATGATTCATCAGCCCTTCAGTTCTTTATCCTGTGCATAGGTTGTGACTGTCCTTCAACTGACTTGGGAATTTGTTGAGATAGAGCAGTATTTGTGATCAACCCCTGCTTTTCATCACCTGGGACCTGGAAAGTCTTGATCTTATGAAAGATCACGTGGCCAAATTCCTAAACCAAATCTACTGCCTTTAAACAGGGTGGCTTGCCTCTACAAATACAAATGTATTGGTAGTTAAGATCTCAAAACAGTTCATCAAATACATCCACACATGTTTAAGGAAAAGCAGACTGGTGATCAGTTGCCCCCAGTCCCCATATAGTCAGACCTTGGTGGGTAGCAGAGGGAAAGTGTTCTTGGTGGGTAGGCTCCTAAGCTCTCTTCCTCCATGCCAGGAGCTGTAGTCTGAACAGTCAAGCAGCAATTACATCAGATAGGGAAAACCAAAGACATTAACAATTGTCTAGACCAAGCACAGCTCCATCAATTCTACACCATGGCATGAAAGAAAAATGCCAGAAGCTTTCTCAGAATTTTGCTTTCATATGCAAGCACAATACTTTGCTTGAGGATTGTCTTTGGCCGAGGAGCTGTGTGGTGCAGTGATCCTGTGGTGTGCTGCCCAGCTGTGTTTCAGGCCCCTCCATCCTGGGCAAGCTCCTGGCTGGGAGGCTGTTACAGAAGTGTTTGCTACATCTCTTTTATACTTCGTATGTGCTTAGTTTTCCTGGCAGGTACGGCTGAACCTCCTAACTATTCATTTTGAAGGAAAAATATAGTGTGCAATGGCAAGATACTGCCACAGGATGTTTCATTTCATGTGCAACTCTTGCTTTGGTCCTTTGCTCCATGTTGGGGTGTGACACCGTAATGAAAAATCACTATGTGCAGCCACTTCATTGGAAAATGATGCAAAAATACCCAAAGCTAGCAGGGTACAGGTTACTCCTAAAACTCCATGCATGCTTGCAGGTTGCAGGGTGGCTGGTGAGCCTCTCTCAGACTGCCAGCGCAGCACTTGCAGCCTGGCTTCCAAGAGAGCAAGGCTCATGGGGTCTTGCTTAGCATATGTGTGAAAGTCCCTGACAACATTTTTCAACATTTGGCAGGTTTCAATCAAATTTGTCAGGAGGGTGGAGATCTCAGCAACTTTATGCTCTCTTAATAAGTTACGTGAAAATAAACAGGCAGGTAAAGAGGAGACTAGTCCTCACTGATATTCCTGTTGTGGGAGAGGCTAAAGTATGAGCTCTTATCTCATTACAGCATCTGGATGGGAGACACAATGCTCCAGGGTTTTCCCTGCTTATGGAGCTTTTTTTTTTATTTCCCCACCCCTAGTCTAGGCGAAGCACTGCATAGCGAGAGGTGGAGCTGGGGCTGATTTCCCATCTGCAGTAAAGATGGAAGTGCTGGAACCGCTGTACTTTGGGCTCAGTCAAGAGACAGCCTCTTCCTGGGCCTCTTTGGATCACTGTCCACTGTGGCAAAGGCCGGTGTGTGAAATGTGTGCATGTCTTCTGGCTGCTGGACTTTTTTTTTTACTGTGGAGCACAAATGCTTACCCAGAGTCAACTGGCTCTGGCCTCCTGTCTGCAGAATCTCTTTTATGAAGTAAATGTTTATGCTTTCAGACTCCCTCTAGGCCTGTATACTCATTCAGCACATGGCTGCAGGATAAATCTGTTCTTGCAGTTAGCAAAGGAGTAAATACATTCTCCAAAATCCTCAGCGAAACCATGAGAATTGGAGGGACACCAAACCCAAACATTCTTCTCATTTACACTGTTAGAGCTGCTGGGAAACTGGATATTTTGCAAAGGAACTGGCTTTCCCCCCCTCCCTTCACTGCTCTTTTTTTTTTTCCTTGAAGTCTGCAGCAATGGAATGAGTGAATTATTTCCTGGGGCAGCTACTGTGTAACATCCAATACTTTATTCTTTGAGCTCATAAAAATAAGCGCATCAAGAAGAAGAAAGTGGCAAGTTGCTCAGTGTTCCAGAGGATTGGGTGGCTCCAGAGATTTCATGTTTGTTTTCTTGGCATGTGCTAGATATGTCCATCTTTTCCCTTTCAGCTTCTGCAGGCATCACCTGCCCCTTGTTCTTCTTCAAAAATAGATGAAATAAATCTGAGACACAGGGCCTCGAGGGAGTGCCTAGGGAAGGAGTGGAATAGAAAACAGTAGGAAGAGAAAGGCTTGAATCTCTCTTCAAGGGATGGGGATGATAGATTTTAAAAAGCCTTAAATGTCTGAACAGTTGGTGAAAACTGTCACCCATCACACCTTACTTGCATACTCACATACCTCTACAGGCAAATTTCCATCCACAAATTAAAGGAACAGGCATTATATTGTAATGGCCTTGGTCCCTCTTATGACCCCATTCCTCTCCAAGTTATGCAAGGTGTCATGGTCCTGCAGCAATGGCCAAAGCTTAGGGCAAACGACTGGCTGTTCAAAATTGCTTTGCTCACTTACAGGACCCCTAATGCAAGTGGCTGGGGCGGAAAATGCAACTTCTTTCCCTTGGAGACAAAGGTTGAGCAGGCACTAGCTGAGGTCTTTGCTGTGGGCTCTGAAACATCCAGGCTCACTGTGAAGGAGAAATCTCTCCCTGGCTTCTGCCTGCAAGGCAGGCTGGAGGGAAGGGGAAGGTGTAAGCAGCCAGCTGGGGAGATCAGTTAAGATGCAGAGAAAAGGAAACCAAGGGCTGTGTGAACTATGCACATCAAAGTTAGCAAGGCATAAGCTCATAAGCTGCCTTTCATCCGAGGCACGCTTCTCAACAGGCTTCCTCTCATAAATGTTATCGCCACGTGCCCATCCAAACAAATAGCAGAGGGGAGACCAAAGCAGCGCTTCGGGCTTGAGGGTCACTTTTAAGGAGCTTACACCCAAGAGGCACCCAGAACCACTGGGGTCCCACCCGTGGTGCTGCTGTGAAGGGCCATGGACAGGGGACCCACATGCGGCACCCGCTCAAGGCAGCATCCTTCACCTCCTCCCCTCCCTCTCTGCAAGCAGCCACAGCATCAGCTGAGGCAAAGCTGTGCAACTTGTGAAAGTCCACGTTGCTATGCTGATTCACACGCTCCGAGGATGTGGCCTGTCCTAGCTGGTCTACAGATCACTGTTATCCTAGGGATTTTGGACACCAATGCACAGGAAGCGGCTACATGCTGCAGCTGATTGCACTTCAGAGGAACACTTGCAGGCCATATTTCTCTGCTCCTTGAAATATTGGAGTGGTCTCCACTATTTCATACATTTTAATGTGAAAAAAATCATTCCCTCCTGCTTCTTCTTAGAGGTAGGAGTGGCAGAACACATGCTTGTAACATTCTTTAGGCAGTTGAGGAGGGAACAAAATATATATGGATCTCTTTGATACACCCTGATATCACTGGGACCTTCTTGGGCACAGAGAAGGGTGAGTGTGAGACCCCATGAGTGTGTTGAGCAGCAGCATGGTGTGCTATCCTGCTATTTTCACAGAGTATGATTTGCACACTCCCCCCCC